>JAAGVU020000113.1:2566636-2587577 GCA_011763525.2 Mormyrus iriodes
TAGCAGAGGTTTTGAAATGGTTAAGCTGACACATTTTGACAGACATAATAGCAAAGTTTTACACCAACTTGAAGATGGTTTAAACATCGTTTTCTGTGACTGCTTAAGATTTTTGCACGGTACTGTATATATGCATCATAGACAGACAGACAGACAGACAGATAGACAGATAGATAATTGCAGGTTTATAGTAGAACAATGCACACATTCAGACCGTATATAAAACATTTAGATAGTAATAAGCTTGTACCAGTAAATAATAAATGAAAATAAACAGTAACAGACAACATTAGCGAAAGTATTGAACAGAATTCTGTAGTAACGGAAAAAAAAATTATTGTACTGCACTCAGTGTAATACTGACCGTATAATGAAAACCTGGCCCCCCATATGTTTCATATTTTGACCACACAGTGACGTTCATGGTTGCACGCTAACAAGACGCACATTTCACGATGAAGATGACATGGTTATGACATTTACTCTTCATGACAAAAAGACAGGGATACACATATTAATTACACTATTTACAGATACGCGCAGTGTAATCACGCTTACAAGGCGCATATGCAATAATCGCCAGGGCTTTACATAAGCGTAAACACTAAACAACAAAACAGCAACAAAGTCGTGGACTGTGGGAACCAAAAACACGACAATGCTGTATCACTGCAGATTATGGATAAATATATTTTTTAATCATTTTGAAAGCTTGGTTTTGCATGTGGTGGCTAACACGATGGTCACATACATATGTAGTTTTGGGTGTAAAATTACTACAATGGGTAAATACATAATATGTTTTGACCAACTAGACTAAACCAATTGAAAATTATGCTAAATTATGATAATTGTACAAGACAAGGTGCGTACATGTAGTAAAACATTTGGAAATTTGTAGGAAACAATGATAAATCATGTTCTGCTGTGCATAAATGACGTGGGATTACACTAGTTGTTTTGCAAATGTTAATCGTCATTTGAGAAATACAACAGAGTAGGGCTGCATAATATCACATTGTGATTATATGGCACATGCGTAGTACAATTTTTCTTGAATGCTTTGGCACATTTCGTAAAATATATTTAACATTCTCACGACTACAATAGCATTTCTCAAATTCTGTTGAAGAGGCCAGTTGCGCTCAGAGGCAGCTAGTGTTGGGGGAATTTATAATATTATTGCTGCTTCAGATGAGCAAAGAGTCATCCCCAGGATGATGCCTAGTTACATCATCACAGAACCTTAGACTTTAAACTTTACTGAAACATCAATGACATCAATTAGCTAGCAAGATTGCTATATAGCTAGCTGGTAAGCTACATTATCTTAGCACATCCATCAGCCTGTTAGATGGATTACTTGAAGGGGAAGCTGAGTAGTTTTCTTATATGTCCAGTTTTGCAACAAAAATATTAACTTACCACAACTTACACCTCATGTGCTGTTGATTTAAGCGCGTAAGGTAGAAAACTGCATTCTCCAAAATGACCATCAGTTAGCAGTGCATTAGAAATTCCCAGAATTACGGAGTTAAAATTTCCACAGAAATTTTCTGGAAAGTTTCCATCCCTATGCAATCCTAGTTATATCTAATAGGAAGATAAATGTAAATGAACTGTGAAGGTGCTGCTTCACAGTTTTCACACTTTCCAGAAAGCATATTATGAAATAGGGTTCAGCACACTTTCACAACTCAGAAGAATAAAATAGTTTTTGTTTACATGAAATATCACCCCTATATAAGTGGTACATGGTTCAACAGGTTAGGGTGTTGTGCCTCTGATTAAAAGGTCATTGATTTGAATTCCAGTCGACAGAGTGACTTCACCAGCGGGACCCTGTGTTCTTAAAAAAATATATGTTGCTTTGGACAAAAGTTTCTGCTAAACATTTTTTTTCCTTGTGTAAAAAGAAAAACAACAAATTGTATTGTAACAGTTACATCTCTGATGCATCTTAACTAAATAATCTTAGTTATAAGTCTACAAGCAACAGCTGCCATCAGCAGGAAGGAAGGAAGGAGGGAGGGTTCACTGCCTTTCCTCTGGTGAGATACCAGATGAGACCCCCATCTTCTGCAAATGAGACTAGTACTTTAGCTTTCCTAGCCAACAGGGGACTAATAAAACTGGATGGAGACAGCTCACCATGTGGAATGACCTTCTCACTGTTACAATCCCAAGCAACGGAGGCAATTATAATGAGGCAGTTTGTCTCAGAAACATCTTTTTTGTTTAGATTATCATACTTGTACACCAGTTGTAATGTGACAGGACCTCTTCTGACGTAAAGTCTTTCTCTGACGCACCTGTGACACTACCACGTTTTTCTGTGCCAAATTATGCAGAAACCTGAGGCTGTCCTTGATGTCCCTCGAGGGATATCAAGGGATGTCCCTTGAAATTTTTTTTGCACAAAAGTTTTGAAACGGTATTTCTAAAATAAATATTTGAGTCAATTTCATCTCGTTGCATTGTCATGTGGCAGCATGAATAATAACATAATTATTATACATTATATAAATTATAAATAATAAATTATGATTTCATAATCGAAATATTTAAAATTCGACAGTGCTATGCATACAGGTTGAGTTTAACGTAAGTTCCACTATATATCCCAGAATGCTTCGCAAGAACCGGAAATGATCGAACACATTTCCGGAAGTCAGAGCGTACAGTTCCGTCTTCCGATCTGTATCGATGTTTTGCTAAAACGGTGTTAGCTGCCTGGCTAATACGTCCGTTTAAATGGTTTCCTTTCCTATTCTACTTTCCATGCTCTCATCTTAGCTCGACAGTATTGACCCATATCGGACGATTTCGTGCGTGCATAAATCCGTCGCTATAGTTTCCCCCCAGCAAAATGACTGCCAGGCGGCCGGACAGCTTTGACGGCTTGGGTTACAGGGGTAGGGAGGACCTGTCTTACGGTGGGGGTTATGGTGGAAGGTCATTTAATAACTCGTCTAACACGGACCTTCAGCACTGGGTCACGACACCGCCGGATATCCCCGGCAGCAGAAACTTGCACTATGGCGAGCGGACGCCGCAGTTTGAGACAGCGGCGGCGCCTGCAGTGCCCTCCGAGGACACTGAGCCGGCTGCCGGAGCGTCTGGTAAGGGCTGGATATCGGGGAAATGCAGGCGTGTCAGAACCTGTTTGAGTCGTCGTCATCTATACAGACATCGAGGACTTTGCATGTTTCGGATTACACGTATGAAACACGAAAATCCACCCGCCCCCAATGCAATTCATTTTATGCATTTTAGTCAGATACAGCGATAGATAAATCAAGCGGGGGTATTGAGTAATTTGTAACGTTAAGTGGTCATCAGTCATTCAGTGGTGTGACCTAGTTGATCAATCTCATAAGTTGATGTATTGTCAGAACCCAGCACTTATTCCTCGCTTATCTCCGTCCTTGCAAAGTCCAGTGCTTTTTAATGAACTTGGGTAAATGTATTGCACTTTGAAAAGTTACGATTTTCCTGAAGTGGTAGATCATCCAGCACTGTTTGTGGTTTAAACCCTATCATGAAAACAGTCTGCATGGATTTGATTAGGTTCAGCTAGTTACTGGTTTTGTGTTGATCAATCGCTTAAAACCTGAAGGATGTCTTATTATTATGTGATCATCACAATACAAGAAAACAGACTGCACAATGGGTAATCATTGAAGACGGAGTCATTTTCATTAATAATTTAAAAATGTTGTGATTTTTGACTCTAAAGGAGTTTATGAATATCAAAAGTATTTTAATGATCAGTTGATACATGACCTGGTGTCTTTTGAAGTTATTAAAATTAAGATGAAGATTAACTTAATTAATCCGGGTGGGAAATTCTGGTGCATACAGCAGCAAAAATGTACTGCTCAGATGAACATGCATACAGTTCTGGAAAAAACTGAGACCAATTTTTAGTTTCACTCATATCTCAATTTATGGGTATGCTTTTGTGTAAAATATACATTTTTTTGTAAACTTGAACCTGGCTCTTCTTTCTTTCTCATCCTACGAATCATGAGAAAATGCCAGATAAGTTGACGGTCAAATTTGGCATTAGAAAGTCACTTCTGCCCTTTACCTGGCTGGTTTCTGGTCATTCTCAGTGTCTCCTGCTTCACCTTATTCTTATGTACTGCTTTCTTTGTTATTTTGAGCCTGGAAGCAACCTGCCACTCATTGTAGCCTTCTGCCAGCAGAACAAGGATTAAACCAGGATTTACCGATGCATATTCTTAAAAAATATGGAGTGGTCTCAGTTTTTTTCCATAGTTGTACAGTGCCAAACAGGCAGGGTATAAAGCCAGTAGAGACAAAATAAGCATAGTGCAAACAGATTTAAAAAGTACACAAATAAATGTAATATTCTGAAGAACAGATTGTGATACTAAATATAAATATTTAAAGGTGAGAATAATCACACAAATTGTCACATAATACTAAATTAAAATCATGTTTTTCTGGTATCTAGTGGGTTTTAAACTCAACACTTTTTACAGTCATGACTAGGACAACGGAGTCATCACTCTGTCAGTTTCATAAACGATGGTGTTCTAAGTCTGTCGTTTGCTTGTTCTATGTGGCTGTTTATAATGGGATTATTAATGAGACATGAAACAACAAAGATGGATGTTGATGCTTTAAAATTAGGGTGACCAGGTAATCCATGTCAGGGAGGACACTTTGAGCTAAGCCAGGATTTGTACACTATCATTTCAATGAAAAGGACCTGAATTTCTCTTAAGCACTGAGTTCTTTCTGTGCGCTGATTGGTTCTATAATCATACATGTGTCACTAATGGTAATATGAAACAGCTGGATGAGTTTTTCAATCAAGGAAGCAAACCAGTCAAACTCGAGAAGAACCAAATTATTTAGCTAAGCACAGAAGCCTTTCAGTTTTAAAGTAGTTTATCAAACCTGAAGTAGCTGAAAGTGTCCTCCCTGACATGGATTATCTGGCCACCCTATTTAAAACACAAGCGGGCCACTTGGGCTCTTGAGACCAGTGGCAGTATGTCCTGCTTTCCCGTCTCAGTGTTTAACATATATTTGGTCATCTAAATTGTTTGACTTTGAAGTTGCATCGTTTTTAATTGTCGGCTACAAAAAACAGCTCAAGTGTCCCACTCAGAGGGCCTCATAGCCATGACAGCCAAGGGCCTCCAGAAAAAGTAATCCAGCCCTGTTAAAGGCGGCATGAATCAGGACCAGAAAGACCACAGTGACACACTTCTACCTTAGTTGTTTTTCTGTTCATTTCAGCCCTGTCCAACACTTTACTGTTTTGATTGTAACGCATTACTTTTTCTTACAGAGCATTTAAACAGATTTGCTGGATTTGGTATAGGCCTTGCAAGGTAAACAACCGAACACATGAATTCTGTGCAACATTATGGAGACCTCTGTATGTAGTAGTATCTAATCATCACTGCAAGTTGTATTTAAATTATATAAAAAAAATATTTTATTAAGGGCTTAGAGAGACAGTGGTTTTAAAAATCTGGTAAATGCCAAAAATTAAAAACAAAAACAACAACCTTGATATGTTGTAATAGCATACCTTGATTTAAAATGAATGAAAAATATATCCTGCATATGAATTTGGTAATTACATACTGTATGTGTACAGTGCTGTGCAAAAGTTCCAGGCAGTCAAAGGAAACAGTTATAACTATTTATCTGGGTTGTAAGTGTACATTTGCTCAGAAAAAAATCACAATTTAACATTACAACATATGCAGATTAACAGTAGCACAATTAAAACTAACAGGAATTTCTTCTGTTCTCCAAGAAGTTACTGATATCTTTCCAGATGGCTAGATGAACAATGCTTTGGTTCCCAAACCTCCTCTCAGGGGCACCTCAGCCATTCCATGTATTTGTTACATTTCACAACCAGCTCACTTAATTAATTAACTAGTTTAAAAAGTCAGTGAGGTTTTTATTAGTCAAACTAGGTGTATTAGTGGTCAAATAAAAAATACTTGGATGTGTTGAATGGTTGCTGCAAATACTGGGGTGATTTCAGGACATGTTTTGATGTGGTTACTCTACCACACTTTAAAATCACAGTTTTACACCAATATGAATGTATTTAAACATCATTTTCTTTGACTGCCTAAGACTTTTGCACAGTACTGTATATTCCAAGAAATCACATTTTTTATAAAAACACGTTACATGCAGTCAATTAGAAAGGAAATGTTTTATCATTGATTCACCATGCCTTCAGAAAATACTCAGGCTCACCCGTCCTCTAACTATTTGTGTTGGATTTTATTCTTCCCAGTAGTCAATACACATCGCTTCATAATGACAAAGTGAAGTCAGATTTTAGGAATTTATTTATTGCCAAAGGGTTACATATTTTATTTGAATACATCCTAGGAACCCTCCACTACAGTCAGTCTTTAGCCTTTGGTCCGGAGATAATGTCATCAGGAGGTAAAACAGCCTTTCCTGGGTGTGTCAGCCCTGCTATGCCCCCCAGCTGGCCGCTTGACAGTGGCAGCCAAATCGCAGTTCGTTGTCTCCGGATATCTGGCTCATGCCCTCCCATCCATCCCATACCCATCAAGAGGCTCTTTCTGCATACTGCCGGTTCCCTTCCTTTTCCTGATACTCCCTGTGCTGTAAGCATCAACCACATAGACTGTGCTGGGAACCCTCTACATTCTATTTCAGCTGGAAACAGTCTGCTTGCCCTCCTTTCTCCTTGCAATCTTGGACATGGTCCTGGTACTTGGTGGCTTTACTTTCATGAGCTTCGTCACACCCCTTCTGCTACGGGTCTGTGAATTGCGCCAAGATTTACCTTCTTTGCCTGATCTGAGCAGATGACAATATCTGGCCTCAAGGATGTGTGGACGATAGGGGGAAGCTAATTTCCTTGCCATGTCTGCCCTCATCCTGCCTTCCGTAGGATTCGTGCTTTGATCCCTTTAGGAGGAGATGAACTTTATTCTTAGTACTTGTGACTCTTGGGTTTGCCGTGGCTCGTGCCTGGCCTCCTCCCAGGTATCTGCCAGGGTTTCATGCATTTTATCATGCTACCACCAGTACTTCTCCAGGGTGAGTGCAGTTTGACAGTGAACCAGGATATGGGCCAGCGTGCCTTTCTTCCCACATAGTTTGAACAATGCAAATTGTGTATGACGTATATTTAGCAGCTACAATAACAAAAGATTAAAAAGCTCTCCATTCTAATGCTAATTTAATAAACATGAATAGACAGCACTTAGGGTGGTTTTGCCTACTCTGGCAGTCCATCATCCAGAACAGCTCCTGTGCGTTTGGTGTTCATGCATAGTGCTAGTGCCTCTGTGGTATGCCATAGAAATTTTTTACGGTGTCAAAACCACCTTTTTGTTTTGTGATAATTTGAGCTACTTAGAATCTGATCGGAATGTCGCCGGCTCAAGCACGGCCTTGACACATTTGCGGGTCCTTGAGCAAAGCCCTTAACCCCCAGCTCCTTGGGCGCTGCTATGGGTGACTGTCCTTGGCGGCCAGTTTGCTCTCACCTACGGAGAGCAAGTTGGGTGAGATGTAAAGATTATTGATCCCTGTGGGGAAATTAAGTATCAATTATTATAATTTATTATTATTAGAAAAGTATTAACTTAGCAGAGTCTATTTTCTTTGGCACAAAACAGCTTTCTGCCCCTTTCCAGCTTACTGGTATCGTACCTTTTGCCCTTTTTCTGAAGGAGTTTCCAAAGTCGTTGGAGTAGTTACAGTCGTTTCTTATGGACTTCATAAGATTAGCCGCTTGGTCCAGGAGCAGATGCTGTTCGGGCTTTCTTCACCATCTCTTGGACTTTCACAATAGTTTGCTGGTGTCTAGTTTTTTAGAGGGGAGCATTGCTCTGCTGATCATCTTGTTGTCATCCAGGAACTGATCTCTGAACTTATTGCCATAGGCTGCTCAGATGTATTCTTCTACTTCCTTTCCACCGACCACATAGACTGTGCTGTGTACCCTCTGCTTCCCTCTTCACCTGGAAACAGCCATGTTGCAACCCTTCCTCATTGTACTGCTGGACAAGGTCCTGGTACTTGGTGGCTTTTCTTCTGTTTGCTTTGTCACACCTCTCCTCCCATAGGACTGTCAGATATTTGTGTTGTCAAATCAGAGGATCTTTTCCCTTATGCTCTCAGAATCCTTTAAGTGCCTATGGACAGGGGGTCTAATGCCTTTTATGCTGGATTGACCTCCATCTAGCCACCTGGTGGAGTCATGTAGAGCTAGCTGTGCATTCCGGAGTTTTTTCCATCTCTCCACCAGAACTCTAATTCTTTCTTTCCAAGCTTCTTCTCATAGACATTCATGGAGGCCAGTGTGTTCTAGGTGTCCTTCAATTCATTGCCAGTTATTTATACACTTTTTTACAGATTTATGCATTGACATAATTCTGTCTTGGAGGTTTACTAAGTGTTTCTTGGGCTTCATGGCTTGATTTTTACTCTGCCACGCACTGTGACCTTATTAAGACGGGTTTCTACCTTCCTACATCACATTCAGTCATGTGAATGTTTCCTCAGAAATACTACAATCAAGCTCTAGAGACCAGCCAACTGATCAAGTGAAATAGGATGCATCTGAGCTCAACTTAGATCATCATGCTAAAGGGTCTGAATAGTTATGAAAATGGGAGATTTTAGTTTTTATTTATGACATATTTGCTAAAGTGATTTCACTTTGTCATTATGAGGCAATTGTGTTGATTGTTGGGGGGGAAAATGATTATTTTTATCCATTTTAAAATGAGTCTACTGCAAAGCAAAGTTTGGAAAAACCGGAGGGGTCTGAATACTTTTTCCCGGCACTCTACATGAGCCCTTTGCCACAACATTTAACTTGTAACAGTAGGCCGTGTTATTTTTTGTTCCCAGTCTCTTCACTGAAAATGTCTTAGCTCACCCTTGCGTCATGTTTCGCCGTCAGTGTCAGGTAAGTGTTAGCAATTACAGTTTGCAAAATCTCTTGAAGAGTATGGTAGATTGCCAGTTATTTATACACTTTTTTACAGATTTATGCATTGACATAATTCTGTCTTGGAGGACCCGGACCTCAGTTTTTTTCCTGGTCCATGTTTTATCTCCCTCCTAGCTCCCTGCCAGACAGTCCACTTTTTGCTCCCTCCTAGCTCCCTGCCAGACAGTCCACTTTTTGCTATCGTGGACTGTCTAGCAGTCCCCAAGGACTGGGTTGGGAGATGACAGTTTGTAAGAGAGATTTTTAAAATGACAATATGTAGACAACTTGATGCGGTGACTGTTAACCTGTTCTTGTTTAAGTGTACTACTTAAGTCTACACCAGTGACTCTCAGTCCTGTTCCTGGAGGATCCCCTGTCAGAATGTTTTCATTCCAACCCTACACTGCTTTCACCCTGCCGCGTTCACTGATAGCCTATTAAAGACCATCTGAACCTATTTATGATAAGGTTGGAATTGAAAACATTCTGGCAGGGGATACTGCAGAAATAGGATTGAGAGCCACTGGTCTATATCTACACGGCTCTTTTATTATGATTTTTTTTTTTTAAATAATGCAGCTGATGATCATCTTAAGCTGTTAAAACCACATAACTAAATCATGGTTATAATTTTAGAAATATGTCATCCATTTCATTGTAAACACATCTTGTTACGTATTTACTGGTTACAGGTGAATTACCATGCTAAGACTTTCCATTTATCGCCATTCACTGCTGTTGCTGTAATGTACAATATCACCAAAGCTCAGGTAAGGAATGTAACATGTCTTTCATACTTAAATTTATCATGTTTTTTCCCCCTTTCTATGAACGTACAGTACTGTCCAAAAGTTTTAGGCAGTCAAAGAAAATGTTTAAATGGTCTTCATATTGTACACTGTATATATGTACACTTACAACCCAGATAAATCAGTTTTTTGACTGCCTAGAACTTTTGCACAGTACTGTGTATCTATTTTGTTTGGATTCCCTAGGGTCCAAAGGCATTATGGAAGGGAATGGGTAGCACATTTGTAGTCCAGGGGGTCACCCTGGGTGCTGAAGGCATCATCAGTGAGTGCACCCCCCTCCCAAGGTAAAGCCACTATGGATCCATAATATTACCAATGATGCTTTACCCAGAATCACAGCGTTTCCGTTAAGATGCATATTTTGAACCAGTGCTTCCCAGCCTGGTCCTTGGGACCCCCAGACACTCCACGTTTTTGAGCTGGGAGGGAGCAAAAACGTGGACTGCCTGGGGATCCCAAGGACCAGGTTGAGAAACGCTGATATAAACATCACTTGAATGATTCTGAAGAATGTATTTTAGATTGTAATTGCAGAAAATGTGTTGTTTTACCCTAAGTTTCAGGGCATTTACGAAATTGTTTTTTGCAGTGATCATTCAGTGGTTTATCCCTGGACATTTAGGACAGGATATATTTAGATGAAAATGCAAAGCACATAGGAACCCAGTATCCTGTGGCGGTAATGCATGACTTGTTGTCTTCAGGGAATTATCACATAAGTGGAATCCTAAACAAGTACTTGGACACTTGGTCCTGAAAGGGTAAGTGTCATTTTTATTGCAAGTACATGTGTTTGCTTTTCAGTTCTTTCCCTGTTATGTAATTGAATTTCCAGTGTATTACACACCTGGGTTTGGTGTGGTTTGTAAAAGATTTAGAATGTATCTCTTTTGAGAAATGACATTTGTAAACTTTTAGTGACTCAAGGTGACCTGTGGGGAATGTTAGTGTTTATTCAATGTACGACCTTCATGAGGGTGTTTTTGTGATAGCTAAATAGAAAGACATACACTGAATGCAGTTTATCGTGTTATCAGATTAGATTGCTCCATCTTGGTGTAATACGTCGCCTTTATAGTCACTGATGCGTTATATATTTTTTCTTTTTTTACAGTTTGACACATGTGGTTGCAATGCCGTTTTACTCAGCAAGCCTGATTGAGACAGTCCAGGTCAGTATGCATTTGAAACTAAAAATAAAGCAACTGGTATTTACTAAGAACAAAATGCAATTAAGAAACAATAAAAGTTCTTTTGACTGTAAGATATATTTAGTCAATTTCTTCTTATCTATTGTCAAAATATTGTTTGTTAAAGTCAATACTTTAGTTTACATAAAGGGCTCAGTGATTTTCAATTGATCTACCATCTTTTGATCAATTTTTTTATTGGCAATTAACCAACTATGAAATTAAGCACTTAAACGTATAGCCTCTCGTTAGTTATGAAGTATATAACTGACCATAATTCTAACCCTAGTTAAGAGTCTACTACCCTAGTTTGAAAGACAGCTACCCTTTGCTATTCTGTATACTACTTATTCGTTGAGCTACGTGAAAGTGTGTTTCAAGTGCTTATGACATCCTCAGGCAGTTTTTTTTGTGGACTAGACTTGTGTTTAACTTTTACTTTGGTTTATTGATTGTATTTTTCTAGTACCTATTGAACCATAAGCTGAGACCAAAATCAATGGTCTGTTTAGAAAAGGTGCAGATGTCATCCAAATTTCTTCATTCTTTTTCGTTCTTCTGACAGAGTGAGATCATCCGGGACAACCCTGGGATCCTCGATTGCGTAAAGGAGGGATTGGGCCGAGTTCTGGGCATGGGAATCCCTCATAGCAAGCGCCTGCTGCCCCTGTGGGGCTTGGTGCTCCCCACGGTCCTGCATGGGGTCCTGCATTATATCATCAGCTCTGCCGTGCAGAAGGTGGTCATGCTTTTCCTGCGCCGCGGCAGCTCCCCCAGGCAGCCAGCTCAGGCCGGTTCCGAGACAGTGCAGGGCATGCTGGACGCCTACTTCCCCGAGCTCATGGCCAGCTTTGCGGGCAGCCTGTGCGCCGATGTGGTCCTGTTCCCCCTCGAGACGGTGTTGCACCGCCTGCACATCCAGGGCACACGCACTATCATCGACAACACAGACCTTGGCTTCGAGGTCCTGCCCATCAACACACAGTACGAGGGCATGAGGGACTGTGTCAATGCTATCCGGCGGGAGGAGGGCCCACTGGGCTTTTACAAGGGCTTCGGGACCGTCGTGGTGCAGTATTCCCTGCACGCTGCCGTGCTTCGCATCACCAAAATGATTTATTCTGCACTGTTGCAAACAGCCTGAAAATCAAATACCGTGTCTCATTAGTGCACTTAAAATCCCTAGGATTTCCCTCTTTTTTTGTTGTCATCAAAGACCAAGTAATGGTAGTAATAAGACCCCCACCCCCTCAAAAAAAAAAACACACACACCTGACAACAGACGATATGTCAAATCTCACTGTATGTTAACGTCTTGTCCCTGAAGCACTGCAGAAGGATTTTGCCCATGAACATTTCTGTGATGTTTGGGTGATGATTAATTGCTGGAAATACTTCAAGGTAGTCACTCTCATTTACCCTGGTAATCACTAATTTAATGTAATTAATATAACATAAGTATTGTCAAAGTCTCTCAACTATCATCTTGCTCTTGATATATATTTTTTTACTTTAACAATGTTATCCTGCCTGCAATTCACAGGACATTGTTTCCTTACAACTGTTTCCTTAACAAACTTACAAGCCAATTTATTGGCCATTGGAAAGCATCCCCGTTTCTTAAACAGTGTACAGAGTGTACAGTAAACTTGTGAGATATGTGATATTTGTCTTTAAATTAATTGCACTTTAATCTCTGCTAATGTGGTATTTATGGTAAATTGTTTAACACTTTAGCATACATACAGTAATACAGAGTACAGTTGCAGATGTATGTGGACAATGATATAATGATATTCTCGCAAAACCAGTGTGGCTTGTGTACATGGTTTTGCTAAAGTTCAAATGTTTTTTGTAGGTATTTTATTTAAGTATAATTGTTGCTGCTTGTTTCAAGATGTAAAATTCTATAGTGATTATGAGACTTGCCAAATATAACTGTCAAAAAAATTGACTTCTTTTGGTTTAAATTTTTTTTGTATAAATTACTACAGGCATAAAAATATGAACAAATTTGTAGATGTGAAAGGAATACAGTGATATGACCTCCGAAATGACACTGTTTTCTCAGTTGTCTGCCGCTTTGTATAAAAGCATCTGCTAAGTAAATAAAATGTAGACTGTAAATGGAAAATGTATAGGAAAACTCCGTAATATAGTTGGACAAACTAGAGGACTGGGGTTAAAGCTTAACAGGATTGCATAATTGCCTGTGTTTTTGCTTGCTGATCTGATTAAATATTGCATTACTTTTAATATCCTTGAAACTTTTCTTCATGGAAACTTAAAAACTATCACTAGTCTGATGATTTATTCCCCATATCAAAGTTGCATAACTTGAAAAAATCATGGGGATGCAAAATTTAGATAAATGTTTTGTCCATTTTTACAACCCCAGCTCTGTGTGTGGAACTGCGCCCACCATGTTCATGTGGATTTCCTCCTATGTATGAGTTAAAATCTCTTCATATCCCATGGTGTGTGATTTTGTTTGTGATGGACTGGCATCCCATTCAAGGTGTCCCCTGCCCTGTGCCCTGTGATAGACTGGCATCCTGTCCAGGGTGTACCCCTCCCCTGTGATGGACTGGCATCCCATCCAGGGTGTTCCCTGCCTCGTGTTCTGTGTTGGACTAGCATCTTGTCCAGGGTGTCCCTTGCCTTGTACCCTGTGGTAGACTGGCATCTTGTCCAGGGTGTCCCTTGCCTTGTACCCTGTGGTAGACTGGATCTTGTCCAGGGTGTTCTCTGCCCTTTGATGGACTAGCATCCTGGCCAGGGTGTCCCCTGCCTCATGACCAGTAATGAACTGGCATCCTGCCCAGGCTGTTCCCTGCTTTGTGATGGACTGGCATCTCGTCTAGGGTGTCCCCTGCCCTATGTCTTGTGATGGACTGACACCCCGTTCAGAGTGTCCCCTGTCTAGTGATGGACTGGCATTTCGTCTAGGGTGTCCCCTGCCTTGTGCCCTGTGATGGACTGGCATCCTGTCTGGAGTGTCCCCTGTTCTGTGATGGATTGGCATCTTGTTAAGGGTGTCCCCTGCCTCATGTCCTGTGCTTTCCAGGACCGGAGGCTATAACAGCCAACACACTTTAGATGCACCAATCTGCCAGGGCCCACAGAGTGCCAGAGGAAAGATACACTTTGCGCAGTGGCAGTACCACTGCCTAAGAAGGTTAACCCTGCCAACACAATTTGTAGTATAGTTGGTTTTGGCAATTTTGATGTTCTCTTTTAAGTTTTATATAATTACAATTTTTTTCATCTTTTCGTGGGCAGTGTGTGGCTCAGCGAGTTAGGCCTTTATCATCAGAGAGTTCCCAGTTTAGATCCCGTCCTCTCCAGAATAGTGGCATCATCGTTGGGCCTTTGAGCAAGGCGTGTAACCCCTGAAAAATGATCCAGGGGCATTGAATAAATAGCTGACCCTATGCTCAGACCCCAATCTTCATGCTCACCTGTACATTCCTGTACAGTCTTGTACTATATTCCTTATGTGCTATATTTCTTAAAAAGGCAGAGCAAGATGGGATATGCGAGCTCCATCGTTCTTCGTACCTGTACTTGTGCAAATGAAAAATAAAGCTTCATCTCATTCTTTTCATTTAACATGTACCCTGAGCTGCAGTAGCTGTGCAGTCACCCTGCGTCTCAGACTTTGAAGATTGGAACATTTAAATGTTATTCTCTTATGCGTTCACTCATACCCAATACCTTTTACTAGATCCAACCATCTTCATATTCACACACTGTGGGCAATTTAGTAACACCAACTAACTTACCCACATGACGGGGGGAGAACATGTGAGATTCGAATCCCCAGCCCTGGGCCATCATGCTGACCTTTAAAGAGGTGGAAGATGGATAGATGTATATCACTGTTCAAAAACCTTAGGCAGTCGAAAGAAGTGTTTAAGGCTGCTTATCCGGGTGGTATGTGTACTTTTGCTCAGTAAAAAATAAACACAATTTAACATTAGAACATTAACAGTAACACAATAAACAATGGCTAACAGGAAATTCTTCTGTTCTCCAAAAAGCTACTGCTATCTTACTGGATGGCACCGCTTTGGTTCCCAAACCTCTATTCAGGGGCACCACAGCCATTCCATGTATTTTTACAATTTCTCCAACAGCTCAGTTAATTTATTTTCCCTTTGTGGCATTAATAAAATTCCCCCCGTGACCCCGTATGGGATAAGCGGTTACAGAAAATGGATAGATGGATTAATAAAGTTCATCTTAACATAGTTAACTCAGTGAGGTATTGATTATTCAAACAAGGTACAGTAGTGGTCGAGTTAAAAAATACATGGATGGTTGCTGCTAACGTTGGGGTGACTTTAGGACAGGTTTTGAAAAGGCTAAGCTGAAACATTTTGACAGACATAATATTATAGTTTTATACTAGCAGGGAGATCATTTATTTTTGCATAGTATTGTATATCAAAACCAGTTTAAATGAAAAACAACGAAATGCTTATGAAATGAACTGCTGTTCAAAAGGAAGAAAATGAGGGTTACACCAACACAAAGTTGTTCAACATACTGTCATCCCACACCTTTTATGGTCGAGGCATGTGTTTCCTTTGATATATCTTTAAAGTAAAGCGATATCTTTACTGGATTGGAGGGTGTTGTTGTGGTGTTTGGTTTTAACTAGATGGTGCCAGTGATTGTGAGAAATGACTTGGGACAGTGGAGTGCCCCACTGGCTCCGTGGGTGTAGTACTGTTACCTCACACCTCCAGAAACGTGGATTCCCCCCTCCACCCTGCTTGTCTGTGGTTTCGATGTTCTCCCTGTGTCATGCATGATATCCTAAGCACTTTTAACTGAATAATTGTGAAGGCATTGTTTCAGGTATTCAGCACAAATTGCTCCACATGGACTTCTCACCTGCTCTAATGTGAAGAGAGCAGAATCACTCAGCCCTTCAGCAAACAGTGACACTTGTGTTGCATTGTGCTACTGCTCGGGGGTGTCAAATCAGTGTTTCTCAAACCAGTCCTTGGGGGCTCCAGGATGCTCCACGTTTTTGCTCTCTCCCAATTCCATGGGATTAGGGAAGAGCAAAAACGTGTAATACTACATTAGATAACTATTGTAAGAATGATAAGATTAAGGAGTGATGCAAGGACATGGGTTTACAATTATTGCGTGGGACAAGTATATCGGGGTCAGAGGTGTGACGTCTGTAGTCGCGCAGTATACAGTTCATTTTTTTCGTCAACATAAGTGATATTAGTCTTTCCATTTTTACTGATATCCATCGACACTAATATGCCAGTTTAAGTGTGGTAATTTCCCGGATTATGTACGTTGAATTTGCGGTAATTATTAATCCTATCAAGAATTACTGGCCCTGCCTGTAGGAAACGGACCACAGCTCGGGATCCGTTGTTGATGCCCCTGTCACCGATTTCTCTGGAAAAGATATCCTTACTTCCCGGAAAAATCATTAGCACAAACACAGCACATATGAAATCGCAATTTGGAGGCAGATTGTGTTCTCTTAAAATATTCTGCACCTACAGAAGCAAAAACATGGGATTTATTGAATTTTTTCTTAGCGAGAAATTAACTTTCTGCCAGCACTGTTTATGAACTGAAAGATTTTGAGTTTCTGGTATCTGAGTAACGTTTCTTGACGTTTTTTTTTGTTAGTTTTCTTACTCATTGTGATGCCCTGGCGGCAAACACAATGGAATGACAGTTGTGACAGGCACAAATGCTATTTTTTGTTGCATTGTTAACTTTGCCGTTTGTTTTACTCTATTACCTAACTAAGCAAGTTGAACAAGCAAATGAGAAGATCTTTATCAAGATTGTCAACATCCATCGATTTCCAGTAACCGCTTTTTTTATTCAGGGTCGCGGAAGGTCCGGAGCCTATGGGCGCAAGGCAGGGAACAGCCCAGGATGGGGCGCTAACCTATCGCAGGGCACACGCCATTCATTCACACCTATGGGCAATTTGGTAACTCCAATTAATATCAGTATATGTTCGGACTATAAGGGCTACCGGCGATACTGGGAGAACATGCAAACTACACAGACATGGAGCTATGGGGGAGACTCGAACAGCGGTCCTAGAGGTGTAAGGCAACACCGCCAACCACTGCGCAACTATGCCACCCTTTAGAACAAATCATTTTAATAAAGGGATACTCGGGGTGAAAACTGGTAGTAAAACGACTTTAAATTATGTGGTGAGATACATAAATCTTAAATGGTTTTTATACACCAAGCCTTATATTAATTGACATTATATATAATATAATATAATATAATATAATATAATAAATGAATGTATATTTTCAACATTGTAGGGGACTTGTACAACCTCGCCCCCTAAAATCAACGGTCTATGGGGTGATGAGAAATTGCTTCAGCTGCGGTTCGGCGGTTGCAGTAAGACTCTGTATCTGTTTGTTGTCATACAACTGGAAGATGCGGTTGCAGATTCTGTGCTTAAAACCATTTTCAGTTGAGGCGAGCTATCTATTCGTCCATCCATCCATCCTCCATAAACATTTACCCAGCTTGATGATGCTCCGCGTCTGGAGCTTATTTTTGACATTTAAAATGTTTTTATTGCATGAATCCACGCTTGGATGCTCAAAGCTTTTGAATAGGAGTGCACATTCAAAGCTGAGTCATTTCCATGCGTGTTATTGTGAGTCACTATAAGTATTTGCGATACCATATTCACTTTCTGGGTGTCATACAGATTTACAAAGCACCCGTAATCGTGTAAACAATACGATGTGCTCCATTGTATGTATATATATGTATATACAGGTCTTTCCTTCAATAATGGCAATTCTAACTATTTTGGCACGAAAGAGTCATTGGCTAAGGTTTCTACTACGGCCAGTATTGCCTCCCCACCGTCGCAAAAACAACACCCCTGCCATCACCACTAACAAAAACAACAACAATAACAATGATAATTTTAAGTTTTGGATGGACGGCTTGTGGTTTTTTAACCACACCTCTTAATATAAGAAATATGTGGGCGCTAAAATGGGTATAAAAGATGCCGTACCGGCTAACCTTTAACCAGACTAGGTCAGAATGGGCAAGGCATATTTAATTGGTAATAAGCGGATGCTTTGAACGCGCATTACGATTTAAATTATTGTGGGTGAAATCAAATGACATTGAAATCATACTTGTTCGTTTTTTTCGTTTTGCAGGTCACATCACCGTTGTTCTCGGGGTCTGCCTGTCCGCATGGGCCACGAGAGCTCGCGATGAATGTCTAAAAAAAATCTACTATGACTCCGTCTATGTGATACAGCATGCTGTAAGATACATATGAAATTGCCATTTAATATATACGCTGTTAAGTATACTTAAACGTGCATGACTGTCATTTTGCTTGTTTCCACAGAATAAGGTGAACTGCAGCGGGTCACTAGAGGTAATTATCACCTTGTTTTATTTATATATCTTGTCAGATATTCCCGTGCCTGTCCCGTTACAGCTTAGGCATGACAATATCCAAGTATATTAAAACATGAAAGGGGAGAATCGATTTTGAAGAAGAATAAGAGTGGATATGGATATCTACACATTTTTCATTCACAAGTTCAATTAGACATATGGGATATTCTCCATTTGGAGTGGAAACTGTCACAGAAGTTGCAGGACTTAAAAACATACTTAAAATATTAGGCACAGCACCAAGACTCAACATACAGGTGATGTAGGATTAAATAATTCATTTCCTTCCTGATTTGTTTGACTTTTCTTGATCATGTGTCATGGTGGCTCTTACCTGTAAAACAGCTTGACATAACTTATGAATTTATATAAAGCAGCTCCTTTTTTAACTATTTTAACATTGTACTACATTAAAAATGTAATTAATTTTAAAAATGCATTTTTCACAGAGATTTTGGTCTTGGGGACTCTTGTATGACATTTTAACATACTATTTCTTGTTATATGAAACAGCTTCCTCGTAGAAGGAATGAGGACGGAACACACAAGGTCACCAGGAATGAGACGGTGAGTCCATACTTGCTCATTTTATGTAATAAATGCATTGATAATTTTGTTTCTCATGCAGCACGTAACCTCTACACATCACTGATCGTAGGCGCCGTAAGAGGTGGATAATTGAAATCCCATATCGTTTGATTTTAAATGATTTTAAATAATTGCATGAGGTCACCTTACCTCCCATGGGGCAGCCACATTTTAATCAGCATATGACTGGTGTTACAGTGGCTGGTATTACACCATGTCTATGACACATCTGTGTTAATGTCATGAATAATCAGAACACTTAGAAAGATAATTTATATAGAAATTTTCTTTTTGTTAATATTATACCTGTTAATTTTGCCATTTGGAAAGATAAAAAAAATTTCATCACTGGTGTTATAAATCTGCTTTGACAAGATTTTTGTTCATTTTGATTAAATCTTGTTCTAATATCTACTTGAATTTTTCGAATCACAAGTATATATTTTTGTAGTTTTGTAGTATGTGTCTATAAAAAATCATCGGTATCACGATTATTTAAAGGAATTATTTATTAAGCTCTGACAAACTGAAATATAAAAGCAAAATTTATAATGAAATGATTACCCGATAATATGATAACAGCATTGACAAGCTGACCATAACTTTGCATTGTGCAGTAAAATATATCTGTAATTAAACTCTTAATTTTGCGTGTATAATAACAGAAACTATTAAAAGACATGTTAAGGTGGTTTACTTGTGGGATTCATGAGGCTGATTTAAAAACAAATATATCCAAATGGAGAATGAGCCATAGATGAACAAAGCTGTATTTTATTTTTTCTAGTTTGGAGCCCAACACCGGTGTATATTTAAGTGGTCAATATGCCCCGAAGATCCCGGAAATAATACAGAGATTCATGCAATTTATAATATACGGTGTGATCTGCAGAGGAGTAGGAAGGTGGGCAGACCCATGCTGATTTTATACCTCACATCTTTCCTTTTTTACATTTTCTTTTAAAAGTATTAATAACGTGACATGTGTACCCAAATTGTACTTTTTATTGCTCTTTAACAGATGCCGTTAAAGTTTTGAATGTGAATTTGCATGATCTGATGTAAAATCAGCATTTCCTAAGCACATCTTGATTAAATATCGTGCACCTTTACTTTAACAGGAATGTGATTGGATGAGCAGAACTCTGCCGAAATCGCCCAGGGGGAAAAACAAAAGATCCAAAACTCCGCTGAATCCACATAGGAAAAAAATGTTTTTACATTGCTGGTGTGGTTTTCTCAATGCCAACCCTAAGGCTTAGTGGCGCTTGTGGATATTGTGTTCTGTAAGAATACTTGTTTAAAATCTTATCTTTATATTCATTCAGCACATTGTTTAAAGAATATTTATAAGTACTAGAGATCAATGTGATTTGTTTTAAATATATGTAATTCAGCAGAGGACTCTACTGTTGGTACTTACTATTACCTTATTAAAATAAGTATTAAAAGATGTGGTAGTTACTGTTTTAATGTAAAATAAATTAAACGTTTTAAATAAATATGAAACAAAAAATTGCAAGCTTCGTTTTGTGCTCTGCCGTATTTTATATGGCATGAAAATATAAACAAATATAACATGAAGTAGAGGTCATTCTGTAAAGATAATGGGCTTGTACCACAAATCTGCTCTGGGGTAGGTTATGTCAACTATGTGTTACGTGCCGTAAGTTACGTTTCGGTATGCGACCTCCCGCTTCGGACACCGCTCGCCTGTTGCTGCCCCGCTTGCTCCGTTCGCCAGACTTCGCCACCTTTCGCCAGACTTCGCCGCCTTCCGAGTTCCTCGCCAAGCCCTCGCTACGTCCCTCCTCGCCCTTCGACCCCGGACCCTGCGAGGATTTAAGCTGTCGGACTTCGCTCATCAGGGCGCTTTTGCCCTCGCTTCTTTACTTGCTGTG
>JAAGVU020000113.1:2588632-2602242 GCA_011763525.2 Mormyrus iriodes
CAGCACTGAGATTTTTGATTCATCGCTGCTTAGATGAATATCATTTAAGACTTTTATAAGTGCAGTCTCTGTGCTGTTTGTGCAGTCTCTGTGCTTAGTCTATTTTAAGGCAACTGAACAACGTAAGCCAAATAAAAAAATCCATTCTGTTCTGTAACCTGACTGAAATGGCATTTAGAAGGTGTCTTGACAGTGTTTGAAATATACATGTACTTATTAATGCATTAATGCAAACTATTAACTATTTAAATTTATAAATGAGACACTTCTATGAATTGTTTATGGTAATGGTAGGGTGTTACCATACTAAATAGGTTAATGAATTAACCAGAATCAAATAATTTCATCGACATTTTAATGCATTATCCCACTCACTCTCAATCAAACAAATAAATAAGCCAAATAAAATCAGGGATTAAGATAAGTCTAATATATTAATAAATGTATAAATTAATTACATATGTATTATTTAATTAACATCATATTAATGAAAATAAATATAAACAATTGGAACAAACAAAAACAGCAACACATTAAAACTATTAAAACCAACAACATGCATGGATAATGCTTTATCTTATATTCATTGTCGGCCAACCAGTTGATCACAATCAGGAAAATATACTAAGGGGGACACCCGTCTTCCCCAGCTTATATTAAATATGCATGCTCTGTGTGTGTGTGTGTGTGTGTGTGTGTGTGTGTGCGCAGGGGCACTGTAAAGCGGGGGCAAGTTAGGATGATTCAAAGGGGCTCTGAGCAACTGCGACCCTAAAAACTTTGGAACATAATTCAATTCAATTCAATTTTATTTGTATAGCGCATTTTCACAACATTACATTGTTTCAAAGCGTTTTATGTTATCCCTGCCCAAAGCTTATTTATACTTCATACTAATTTATACGGTCCCAATTTTAACATTTGAGTCTAAAAGCAGAGGGCAGGCAGGTGATGGTAGGAAGGTGCTGGTGCTGCTTCAGATGGCAGGACGAACAGTGGTACAGCAGCAGGGCATACAGGAGAGATGTCAATGACAGAAGAGTGAGCAGGCTGGAAAGACAGCACAGGTAGTGGAGACGTCGCAGTCAGCAGGGCAGGCAGAATATCTTCATAATTTGGGGTCTCCAGGCAGCACACCCCAGGAGGAGTAGGGGTAATAAAATGTGCAATTAGTCAAGTAGGGGAGACTAGAGGCAGTGCAAACAGTTAGATAAGTGCAATATGTAAGCTCCGGAAGATATGGCTATGGCAGCATAAGTAGGAGGGAGAGGCAAGTGGGAACACAGGCATAGGGAGTCCCTGAGATGTCAGCACTCCAATTCCACAAGGGAGTGTGAAGCTAGAGTGACAGCCCTGACAGCTCAGTTCATCCAAAGCCAATGGCACCGATCCCCACCCAGCTCTACACCTGACACTATGGGTCTAACTTAGCCGGTTCACTCCCAGGGGTACTGTCCCTCATGGCTTTCCTGGCTGCCATGGCTCACTGTAGCCAGCTTTAGTGGCACCTTTGAGTGTGTGATAGATAAATGAATATCAAATGGGACTTGAATAACATTCATTCCAAACTTGGTTTCTGGAATGGAAATTACCCAGTTTGAGCTAGCATATCAGGATTCACTAATGCCACTTTCTGGAATACCTCCAAATTGCAAAAAGCAACATTTTAATCAAAGGGTTTTAATCGAGCCCTTTATGCAGCTTGATATTTCCTGTAGTATAATTAAGGTTAAGCACCAGCTACTCTGTGCAAATACAGTAGAGCAAAGGGTGGTGTGTGGTTCAATGCTTTAGGAGGCTGTGCCTGTGATCGGAAGGTTGCTGATTCAAATCCTGTGGTTGGCATTGTGATTTCACTGTTGGGTCCCTGAACAAGGCCCTTAACCCCAAATGCTCCAGGGACTGGTAGACCCTGCTTTCTCAAAAATGCATGCTGCTTTGGATAAAGCTTCTGCTAAATAAATAACTAATAAAAAACAGTAATGTTGCTGGCTCAACAAACTTAAATATGTTACTGCGACATAAGACTAACGTGCATATGATTTTGACATGTAATACAGTATCATGTAAAATGGCAAGCGTGGAACGCTCATTCTTAGGTTTTGTGCTATTCATTTTTATTTATTTTATAATTTGGACCAGAGATTAGGTGGAAGTTTGTCAGCACCTCCAAAACCAAGTCAAGATGTTCTCTCAAAAAAGTGTGGAGTACTACCTCTGATTCAAGTAGCGACAGCTGAGGTGGTTCAGGCATCTTTGAAGAAGGCTCTATCACACCTAGGACATGCTGGATGGATAATATCTTCCAGTTGACTTGGTAATGCCTGGCGATCCCACTGAAAGATCTGAAGTCTATGACCTTGGAATGAGATGTCAGGTCTCACCTGTTCAGCATCTTGCCACTACACCCCTTATCGGGATATTTGAAATAAATGTAATAAAAAGGTATATTAACAAATAAAATCTTACTATACCATAAGCATATGCATTATGGTTCCATAAGGACGACTGTAATCCCAGCACCAAGGTTACGTCAGGTGGTTTTAGAAAGAAGACCAAAAAACAGTATACTTCTTTGATCGGAACAGTTTCTCGATCGGAACTAAAGTTTTACGGAGGGAAGATTTACGGAGTAACACACGCGTGTCATGTCAACAGTGCACGCGCCTGGCGGAACGTGACCGGCATCCGAGTTTAAATTGTGTTTTTCTAATATTTTTTGTTTTGAAGCGTGTAATTTTTCTTTAGCGTAGCATCGCTTTAACATTCTTGATTTAAAATGTCTTCTGGGAGCACCAAAGGAAGTGTTATTTTTTCCGGCTTCAGGGCCTTGGGGCTTTACTCGAACCATCTGGCGCACGTCGTGCGGTACCACAAGAAGCACCAGCAGTTCTACGTGGTTACGGCGGTGGGGAAGTGCTTCCACACCTACAACGTAAGTGTCCTTACGGGCAGCCTGCGAGGAAACGAGCCGGTTACAGTGAGCCGCGCTTGGCGTGGCAGCCAGGGAAACAATGAGGGATGCTATCCCTGGGAGTGAACCGTGGCCGGCTGATGAAGGAATTGCGAGGGCGTGCATGAAACGCTGCATTAAATGCGTGTTAAACTAAAATGCGCTAAAGAAACACATTTTTTTTCTTTCACCGAATATTTCATTTTGTAATTCATTTTAATAATTGTAATATTTAATAAATCAATTGATTACTTTTAAAGTAAAGCGATCTGAAGTCTAATTTTAATAGACTCACCGTGCATATGTGTAATGTGCATAATCACATCTAATTTTTCAAAGCATTTGCAGCGAATTCTAATGTTTACTGTGCCAAATGATTTAGGGTGCGAGGAGCCATAACCTACAAAAATGGAACGAGAAATGTAATATATGGCGAATAACCTGATGTGTATAATGGCACCATTCAGTTCCCAATATGCTGATGTGAGAAAGCTGGCTACCGCCGTTTTTAAAAGGTCTGCGAGGATTTGCTTAGAGTGTGTTAATGAGTGCGAATTTTGTTTGTTTTTTACATTTTTCAGGTCAAGAAACTTGGAATCGTTGCTGTTAGTAAGTCACGATTTTTTGTCTTTGTGACGAATGTGTTTACGCTGTATTTGAATATTTGAAGGTGCCATAGAAGCAGGTGTTTCATTCAGACCCTTTGCCACATGTGTATAATGTCAAGCACCTAGCCATGCAGTCAGGTTTACAAACATTTATGAAAGAATGGGTCGTTCTGAAGAGCTCAGAGAATTCAAGTGTGGTATTGTCATAGGATGCCACCTTTGCAATAAGTCAGTTTCTGAAATTTCTTCCCCGCTTTCTTCCCCTATATTCCGTGGTTAACTGTGTGAGTTTGGTGTGGAAGAACTTGACTGGCCCACACAAAGTCCTGACCCCAACCCCATTGAAACCCTTTGGGATGAACTAGAATGGAGATTGCAAGCCAGACCTTCATGTTCAGTGTCTGACCTGACAAATGCTCTTCTGGATGAATGGGCAAAATTTCCCACAGACACACTCTAAAATTTTGTGGAAAGCCTTACCAGAAGAGTGGCAGCTGTTATAGCTGCGAAGGGGGGGACCAGCTCCATGTTGATGCCTATGGATTTACAAAAGGCTGTCTTAAAAGTTCCTGTGGGTGTCATGGCCAGGTGTCCCAGTACTTTTGTCCTGTTTTGGTGGCCTTATTAATATGTTGATGAGTTCTGCTTTGCATCGCTGGTGTACAGTGAGGCACTGTGATGGGTCACAGGACCAACATTTCTATGGTCATGCACCGCATAACGATGTTTTGGTCAACAATTGACCGCGTTTACGACAGTACTCCCATAAGATTATAACAGAGCTGAAAAGTTCCTGTCACCAACCGATGTCATACCACAACCCATTACTCATTTGTTGATGGTCGTGCTGGTGTAAACGGACCTGCTGCACTGCCAGTCATGCAAATATACATACAATTATGTACAGTACATAATAAGGTCATTCTGGCTCAACTCAACAAATGGTCCACGCTTTTAGACAGCGATATAAAAATTCCTTTATCCCTTTATCTACTCATGTACTCAACTTAGGAGAACAGGAGGGAGAGCCTTTGTCTGTCTCTCTGTTGAGCTACTTATTATTTGCTGGATAATTTACAAGTTACTTTTAATTCTTTTTTTGGTAGAAGTTGTTTTCGTGTGTGGGCTGTGTTGAATGTTGTATGTGTTTTATGTGGTGTATTACTGCTGTACACAAATTGCCCTTTTGGGATAAAAAATAAAGTGAACCTGAACGCTCAACCATCTCAGAATTGAACCATTTTCTGACATTTTGTTTGCCCCTGGGCCAGTATAAAAAATCCAAAATTTCTCTAGCCTAGCTCATATAGTTTCCGAGTTACACTGGCTTGAAATTCAGTGAGATTTTCCATTTATTTGCAAAAATGTTTAGTCGACCAATTTCAGACAGCTGTATCTTTGCAATGGTAACACCTAAGCACCTAAAAAAAGCTGTGGATATGCAAGCGTTTTCAAATATGTATTTGTGTAGCTTGTAGCATGTACCCAACTTAAGATAAAAAATTCTTTCTCTAATCTGTCAAGAGGCCCAGAATGTCAAGGGCTAGTAAGAATATTGTCACTGTCATTGTGTCATTTGAAAGTTCTAGGTTCCCTTTACAACATATAAAAAAAGAATGTTTTTGTTTCAAGGGTTTTATTGACAATTTGAAGCAATATGAAACCAGTTTATCTTATATAAACAAAATGCCACAAAATGGTTCAGTCCTGAGATGGTCAAGTGTGGATGATGCCACATATTTGTTGAGTTGAGCCAGAATGGGCCAGTACTTGATGATAAACTTTGCTAGTGGTTTATGTCTTATCTTTTTAATAGTTATTTTAGGGTGTACTCTTTCTACTTTGCCGAACATAACTGTAATACTTACACTTCGGCCTAATTTCAACGTTAGCATAGTCCTAACTTTGTAGCATGAACATTGTCATTATTTTGCATCTCAAACAAGAAATGATTTTACAATGCTAGCTTCGTCATGCACTTTTTATCAAGAGTTCCAAACGGCAAGCTGCTCGTACATATGTTGCTTGTAATGAATTTGGACTTCTGCTTTTAAATTTTCAAATTTGACTTCCGTATGGTTGGGTATTTGTTTAGCTAACCAAAAATAATCTATAGGCAGTACAGAAGCCTCTTGTCAATGTCAGTATCTCAGACTTTGCAGTGCTGTTTACTTCTCACCTGCTAACCTGAGCTTTTGGGAAATGTATCCCTGAACAGGACTTATCTTCTTAGCTTACTAGTAATAAATAACCTTACATCAGTGAGTGCCTGTGGAAACTGTGCACGCATGCACCTCGAGAGAGAAAATATGTTGCAGGTTGTGCAGGCCCATTGGACTTGAAAGTGGGCTTGGGTATGTTAAATTTGGGGGCTTAGGTAAGACTGTTACACAACCGTGTAGGATTTTTGAATCAGCCTGTTTGACCACCTTTTACATACGTGGTAATTGCAACAGTGTTTGAGATTCACGGTAATGTCAGTTCCATGTACCAAACTCTCCTTATTCAGTTACTCCTGCACTGACTCCAGTCAGATACTCCTTATTCTCCAAGTCAGATTGTCATTCTGTGGCACCTTTAAAAATATATATTGAAGAAACGGGCAGCATGATGGAACAGTGATTAGTATCATTGCCTCACACCTTTGGGATCAGGGTTTGAGTCTCTATCCCAGTTGCACTCGTATGGAGTTTGCATGTTCTTCTGTGTCTTCATGGGGTTTTCTCCAGATTTCCTAGTTCCCCAGAAATACGCTACAGTGCATTGGAGTTGCTGAATTGTCTTTAAGTGTGAATTTGTGTGTGAATGGTGTGTGTGCCTTGTGATGGGTTGGTTCTGGGGTAGGTATAGACTCTGGACCCAGGCAATCCTGCACAGGACAGGCGGGTATAGAAAATGGATCGATTGATGGTGAAGAAACTTCCAGCTTACCGGGATTCCATGATCTGTATTGACCATCTGAAATGTGCCGTTTTAATAACTTGATAACTCACTCATTTTCATTGTTTTTTGGTAGGCAATGCTCTTCCTGAAGATATTACATGCTTGGCAGCTGATAGGATGTTGGTCTTTGTTGCCCATGGAAAACTAGTTACTGCCTTTGCCAGGAACAAAGAGGTAAATGTTCTGCCTAATTTATCAATTCCACATGGGGCATTTTTTATGGGACGCTTCTCTAGTGATTTTCAGAATTCCATCTCACTTTCCTATTGATCCCTGGTCGTTTGAGAAGGGAGAAAATACACCATATACAGAATTATTAGGCATGTGTATATTTTACCTGTATCCTCTCTTCAGACCAATAGTTTCAGTCCAGATTAATCTCCAGTTAAAAATGGACTATTTAAAAACAGAGCATGCTCACTATTTGGTCTGGGTTCTTTCTGTTTGGCGTAAAACAGGAAACTGTAGATGCGTCCCTGTGCAGAATTATTAAGCAAATTAGTACTACTATTAAAATGGACAAAAAACAAAATGGTTAAGAGCCAGTCAGAGGGATGCAAGACAGTCAAAACTGCCAAACTTTTAAAACGTGATCACCGTACAATCGGGTGTTTTGTGGCCAACAGCCAAGGATGGAAGATTAAAAAAAAAAACTGTCAAATTAAAGGGGACCTTCCCAGGAACTCTTTAAAATCAAATGTTGCCATTTTTCAAAACTGCAATCTGAACGGAATCTCCGGAAGTACTAGGTGCAGCATGGTACGTAACATTGCTAAGGTCAAAAAGGCTGAAACACAACCTCAACTCAATAAGGCACATGAGCTGAAACATCAGGAATGGGCGGAGACACGTCTCAAGACTGATGTCACAAAAGTTTTGTGAACAGATGAGATAAGTGACCCTCGATGGAGAAGATGGATGGGCCAGTGGATGTACATCTTCTTCAAGCACCATCAAGGTGGTGGAGGAGAGACGATGTGGGCTGCAATCATCTGTGATGAACTTGTAGGACCTTTCAGACTTACTGATTGTGTAAAAATGAACTACAAGAGCTACTGCTAATTTCGAGGAAATACCTTCTTAAAACACTGGTACAAGAAGAAGTCAGCAAAAAAAAAAAGCTTATGCGATTGATGCGGGACAATGCAAATTCTCATGCATCAGAGTTTTTTGCAGATTGGGCAAGAAAAGCTTGAAGGTTGCTTGAATTAAGACATAGCTCCTTTCATCGCCTGACTTATCCCCCGTTGAGATGTACTTGGTCTTATTAAAGTATGATATTTATGAAGGTGGCAAGTAGTACACTTCTCAGGGCAGTGTCTGGGAGGTGGTCCTAGCTGCCTCAGTTAATATCGGATGTGAACAAATCAAAAACGTGACTGGTTCACTGGACAACAGGCTCATGATTAATTTCCCTGAGGGAATGTCTGTCTGTCGAAATGTGGCTATACAGGACATTAAACTTGGTAAAGGTGGATTACGTTGAATGGCTGAGTTTATTTCTTATATAGACTGAATACCTAAAAAGTTGTATTATTTTATATATTTCTCTTGATGATAAATCCCAAAAAATCCATTTAGTTTCTGATTGCGTAATAGTTGTGCACACTGATAATGAAGTGTGTCGTTTATGACAGACTAAGGTAACATTTCCTCTCTTAAAAAAAATGTTTGGAGTGAAAGGAGAACTTCTAGAAGTCGCTGCTCAGCTTTGGCTAAAAATTTCATCCAGGAATGCCTACATACACGCCTAATAATTCTGCACACATTGTAGATTGTTGGTTGGGAATTTCGGGAGTTAGCAAACTGTTCTTGTGTGACACTTTTTTTTCTGGGGAAAAAATAAGAATTATTCAGTGTAAATTCCTTCTCCAGGAAACATTTGGCGCAGCTTGTGAATTGAATAACTGGTGACATCATTGTTAAGTGCCTCTGTTTAATAAGGCAGTTTTTAAATGTAATGTTGAGGGGAAGTGATGGCATTGGTTAGACTGGAAATCATTAATGTGTTTTTCTGTGGTTATCGTGCATTTGTGTTTTTGCTTTCCTAGGTTGTGCACACCTACACCGGCCATGGAGCAGATGTGCATCTTCTGCAGCCTTTTGGGGATCATGTCATCTCTGTTGACCGGAACAATGTTATCATTGTCTGGGATGTTCAGTCTGAAGGTCTGTTTGCCTTGCCAGCTTCAGTGTAATATCCCTCCACACTTCATTTTTGCTTTGATCCAAAGCAAACTACATTTTTGAGAGGATCAGCCAGGATTTGTGATTAGGGGTTAAGGGCTCACCGCTGGTGTCACTCTTTGGCATTTGAACTGATGAGCTTCCCATCACTGACATAGTGTTCTAACTCGATGAGCCCCTTGGTGTGAAAGAGAACTGGTTACTCTAAATCACCTATAGTGTGTGCTGCCTGGAGCCAGACTGCAGGATATGCTTTATGGAAGAAGGATGTATGGATGCTGTTCTGCTATATTACTTTCCATGGCTCTGATATGTGAGATGTGACCATGTTACAGAAATGCCTTCAAAGCACTGCTATTCACTCATTTCATAAGCAGACGTATGGGAAAGGTCCTGTGATTCGCTCAACTTTTAAAATGTTTCTCCTGTCCTGTTTAGATGATGATCCAAATATTATTTTCTGTTATTCCAAAGATAGACTGAAGGCCCTGTTTATTACCTGGTGGTAACGAAATGCACTGGATGGGACAGTGGCACAAATGTTTTTGCTTTCACAGGCTGTTTTTCCTGCATCAGCATTGCTCACTTACTAGGTATTTATTAGCGACGGGTAATAAAAAAAGCAGGAAATTTGTTTTTTTTTTTTTTATTTTGAGATTGAGACTTTGTAGGCACGCATAACTGGGAGTGGGAGGGGGTGGCAGTAAAAATGATCTTCCCCTTATGTGTCATGGAGACAGCAGGACAGATTCTCCTGATTGCGTGTATGTCATGTCCTCTTCGCAGATGAATACCTGCAGATGGCACATGACAAAGCATCCTTTGAAATTTCCGCCATCATGCATCCCAGTACCTACCTGAACAAAATCCTATTCGGAAGCTGTCAAGGGAGTCTTCAGCTGTGGAATATCAAGTCAAAGTAAGGCCCGCATCTTGCGCACAGCGAGTCCCCTTTACCACCACCTCCCTCTGCTGGAGTAGTCTCAAGTTTTGTCATTTGCATAAACATACTTTCTACATGTGTGCAGTGAAATGCTTTTGCCACCTACTTCCGGGAAGGAAATACGTAGTACAAAAAAGAATAATATAAAAACGATAAATATAAATAATAAGACTAAAATAACGATAAAAATAACAATAGAAATAAATGCAGTAAAGTAATAAAGTAGGAATAAAAAACGATTATTAGTGACTGTGGGCGGAGTGGTGGCTCTGAGGCCAGGGATCTGTCCCGACTATCAGAAGGTTGTTGGTTCGAAACCCATGAATGCCGGGAGTGATCCTACTTCGTTGGGCCCTTGAGCAAGGCCCTTAACCTGCTATTGCTTTGTCCTGTGTATGACATTAATCTACATCCAGCCCTGCAAGGAGGTCCTCCAACTTACAGGGAAATTTCCGGTTTGGTGGCAGGATCGGCTCTCCAGCCACTGGGGGGGGAAAAAAAAACTCACACTGGTTCATTCGGACTCGGGTGGTGCTGAGGTATCACCCACCGCATGGCTGCACTCAGGTTCTCATCCCTGAGGTGGTTTGTCATGTGGTGGGTGCGGCAACGCGCTGTAATGATTGCATGCTCCTTACCTCTCTAGTGACTGTACTTGCTGTATTTAGCTAGGACGGTTTATGTCAGCATGATAAGATGAGAAGGGATGCGTAGTGTAAAGTGCATAAGAGGGGCGTGGTAGCTGTTAGGGCTCCTTGTTTAGTATACGGACAGCTTGAGGGAGGAAACGTGTTCTAAGTCTCTCAGTTTTGACCTTCAGGCTACAGTAGTGTCTCCTTGACTGTAGTGGAGGGAAAAGGCTGCTGTTGAGCCGGGTTTGAGTACCACTTTGTTTCTGGATGCTGACTTGTGTATCCGCCGTAGCTCTTGGCCGTGATGAGTAATAGCTCAGCGAAGGCGCTTATGAGAAAACGCTGCTTGATGTCAGCTTAGGTTTGCGGGGGCCGCCTGGGGCGATTGGACTGAGCAGAGCTTATTGCAGGTTTCCATTGGAGACGGAAACCCCTTGAGCTGAAATCAGCCCAACTAGCTACGTGTAGTGCCTCTAATTACTTTAACGACATGTGATTACGAAATGTGATGATCCAGGTGAAGCCTGGTGATTCACTGAATGTGGGACAAGCTGTAGGTGTGATTACATGGGTGTGACGTCATCTTAGCTGAAAAGTTGTCCGCTGGGGGTCAGCCTTGTTTTTTTTTTTTCCAACTGAGTTGTAAGAAGGCGATGCACATGCTTGATGGGTAAGACCTGAAAGTCCAACCCCGGCCTGTAAATACAAAGTCTGCAGCACACACAGTTTTTATGTACTTCTGTTGAAATTTATTTCTAACTACTTCTGATGTTTTTTCATTGGAAAGTGTTGTGGGAAGGAAATGGCTGCCCTTCAGCTGGCTAAACTGTACTGCTTTGTCTTATTAAGACCGATGGTGTCCATCGTTACCCTGTAGTCATCCATCCATGGAAGCTGAGGGGATGAGACGGAACAGCACGAGTGGGACACCATTTTAATGTAGCTCAGTGACGTTTTAAGCGTACGTCTTTATTGCTTATTGACTCTCCTATGACTGATAGGTGCTGCTTCATTGATCCCTGGGGTGGGAATTGCCCTAGTCCAGCAGCAAGGATATACAAATAGGAAGATTAAATATAATGAGTAAGTAATAGAATGTCTACATAGTGCAGAGAACAAAGCAGGGCAGCATGCATGAGCGTGGAGAGAGTTTTAAGTCCACTTGAGGGTGGGGTTTGGGGTCCTCGTATCACTTTGGAGTTGCTCTGGTGTCATTTTGCAACTGAATCTGGCCCATGCGTTGCTGGACACAGGGACACGCTATTTCACTTTTAAACTAGGCATATCCTATCTCAGGTGTCCCCTGGCCCTCTGCCTCCTGGGATAGGCTCCAGGCGGCCCTGTCCTGTGTGATGGATGGATGGATGGATGGATGGATGGATGGATGGATCTTTGCTTTAGTTTCACGCCAAAGCAGAGTTTTGTACTTGGAGACTCTGACCTCTGTGCCTCCTTTTCCAGCAAACTCCTGTACACCTTCGCAGGATGGGGTTCTGAAGTAACAGTGCTGCAGCAGGTGCGTTACAGCCTGTACGGTGTTTGTCCGTCATACGTATCACGCTGCAAAAGGGACCTGCAAAAGTGAGCTGTTTTAGGAGGGGAACGGGGAAGAATTTCCATTGCAGCTGGCCAACACAGAATGCCACATTTGGTCAGGCTATGCAAGATTAGCGAAACCACAGAAACCCCCTCTCAGGTTCAGCAGGATTGTTTATTTTGTATATCTCAAAAACGTTTGCTTTGTTTCAATGTAAGCATGAGTAACGGAGTGAGAGAAATGTCAGAATAGAGATAGGGAGAGGGAGAGAGAATGTCAGTTTATGTTATGTGGTACTGCTGCTTATCAGGTATTAGCGTAGCATTCCTCACAGTTCCATCTGGGTCATGTTGTTTTTTCCAGGCACCTGCTGTGGATGTTGTGGGCGTTGGGATGGCGTCCGGTCACATCGTGATACACAACATCAAGTACGATGAGTCACTCATGAAGTTCCAGCAAGACTGGGGCCCCATTACAGCCCTATCATTCCGTACAGGTGACTTAATATCTCAATACCCGCACGCAATATTCTTCATTACTCTTGCCTCACAGATTGAAGAAGTCTTCTGTTATTTGCTAAACATGAAACGTTCTCTCCCTTGGCTTTGCCTCTGGGCCTGTCATAACAAGACTAGAAAGTTCTGGGGGAAATTCTAAATGTTTTATAAAACTTCTCAAGATGGCCACCCAGTGATGGCTGCAGGGAGCCCTATTGGCCATGTCGGGCTGTGGGACCTAGAAGACAAGAAGCTGATTGGCCAGATGCGAGACGCTCACAGTACAGCCATTGCCGGCTTGACGTTTGTCCACGCAGAGCCTCTTCTTATCAGCAACGGGGCTGACAATGCCATTCGGGTCAGTGTCTTGTGTTTCCGAATGGCTTCTTATTTGTCCTGTTGCTCTGCAATAGTGTTGTGAGTTAATTCAGTCGGGATAAACCAGAGAGTGAGATCGAAGAGGTCTGAGTGTCCCTCCCATGTGAAACAGGTGTGGATATTCGACACCCCTGGTGGAGGTGGGCGTCTCCTTCGTTGCCGCACTGGACATGGTGCCCCGCCCACGAAGATCAAACATTATGGTCAGAACGGACAGCAGATTCTCAGTGCCGGTCAGTAAAGATGGAGCGTCTACTTCATGCTTGTTGTGGACTGATGGTCAGGAAATGCTCACTTGCATTGCCTATTTTATGTGGGAAATCGGTGCAGCGCAAGCATTCCTGGTAAAATCTAGCGAATGTCTCTTTTTTTTATTTGTAGCTCATCATGTGTTTCTCTGTTGCTGTGGAATTTAAGAATTTAATCCAATCTTTGTTTAGTTAGGAAGTCTTATAGCTGTAGGTATGTGAAGAACTCAGCGTGCGGGATAGAAGATTGAATTTCTTAATTGTTCAAATGGTTTCAGGGTAACATTATTAATAATCTGATGTATGGGTGAGTCCAAACTATGACCATTTTTTAAAAACCCTGTATCTAAATTCACTTGCATGAAATTCTTTATTAATCCTATATTGGTCATGGGTATGATTGATCTAAACCAAATGAAATCTCCATGTCTTTCCATAATTTTAGGGTAAATTTCAGAATCAGAATCAGCTTTATTGGCCAAGTATGTTAATACGCACAAAGAATTTGGTTCCGGCTGGTGATGTCTCTCCTCTGTACAGGCAACATACATACATACATACATACATACATACATACACACACACACACACACACACACACACACATACACACACACACACACACACACACACACACACATACACACACACACACACACACACACACACACACACACACACACA
>JAAGVU020000113.1:2602342-2607342 GCA_011763525.2 Mormyrus iriodes
GATGAATCATTCTGCTAATGAAAGCAGCCCCCGCCGCCGTGGAAACAGGGGAGGGAGTTGCTCTAATGAAGGAGATGCACCCCCCCTCGCCATCGCGCCCCCCCCCCCCCTCCAACCCCCTCCCCCAGGCCAGCTGGGCTCGGACCCAGGGAATGAAAACCAATAACCTCAATGACGCACGATGTTGCACAAATTTATTTTGTGGTATTTAATATTCAGAGAGGCCCGGGCGCTAATGAAAAAGTTTGGACCTTATTATCGCCCATTCTTCTCAAATTAAACCGCTCCCGCTCTGGATCTTTATTTATTTACCTTTTTAATATGCAATTGAGTGAATCTTAACCACAGTCAGATACCTCATCAGGTGTGCGGAAACTGATGCCCATGTTAGATTATTCTAACAGATATTGTTCAATTTACTTGGGTTCCAAACCCAGGTGGTACAGGGCACAAGGCAGGGGACACCCTCGACAGGATGCCAGTCCATCACAGGGCACAGAGCAGGGGACACCCTGGACAGGATGAGAGTCCATCACAGGGCACAGGGCAGGGGACACTCTGGATAGGATACCAGTCCATAACAAGGCATAGAACAGGGGACACCCTCGACAGGATGCCAGTCCATCACAGGGCACAGGGCAGGGGACACCCTGGATGGGATTCCAGTCCATCACTGATCAAAGAGCAGGGGACACCCTGGACTGGATTCCAGTCCATCAATGATAAAAGAGCAGGGGACACCCTGGATGGGATTCCAGTCCATCACAGGGCACAGGGCAAGGGACACCCTGGATGGGATTCCAGTCCATCACAGGGCACAGAGCAGGGGACACCCTGGACGGGATGCCAGTCCATCACTGAAACCCACACCCAGCAGAGTAGCTACACTTCTTTTGGGCCCTTGAGAAAAGCATGTAACCCCTAAAAAATGCTCTGGAGTGCTGGGTGGATGGCTAACCCTGCGCTCATGCCCCAAGCTTCACTCTCATCTCTATGTGCGAGTGTGTTTTTTTAAAAAGGAAGGCATGATGGGATATGTGATAATAAACATTTTCCAAGGTACCTGAGCTCATGTTTGTTCAAATGGCAAATGTAGCTCCTTAGAGTATTGATTGCAGGGCCAGCTAGCCCAGCTACATGTGTACCCCTCTCCGCTCAGACACAGGACCCTTCTGCATATTCTCTGCTGACGACATTTCAAGCTCCTCTCTGCCACCTTGCAGTCCCACCCCCCTCCCGAATCCTCAGATGATTTTCTTCAGGACTTTATCTCCATAATTCCTATTCCCAGCGGGACAGAGAGCTTAGGCTGCCGTTTGAAGTTATTTTTTCACGGTGAGCGTTTCTTTGTTGTTGTTGTTGTTGTTGTTGTCTTGTTATGTATTTTGTCCTTTTGTTCTCATGATGTTTTTGGAATCTCTTCAGGAGGGTGTGTGTATGAATGTGTATCTTTGGACTCCATGGAGATGCCACAAATCAACCTTTAGGCTGGTCCAAAGACATCACAGTATCACAGACATGTATTAGTGCTAATATTCAAATGGTAGAGAGGCAACTGGTTTGAACTTCGGGTAATCTTTTCCACGAGTTATGTTGGCTTAAATTCAAAATGAAATGGGCGATCTTGATTTTGCAGTGTGTGTGTGTTTGTGTGTGTGTTAGTGTGTGTGTGTGTGTGTTTGTGTGTGTGTATGTGTGTGTGTGTGTGTGTACGTGTGTGTGTGTGTGTGTGTGTGTGTACGTGTGTGTATGTGTGTGTGTGTTTGTGTGTATGTGTGTGTTTGTGTGTGTGTGTGTGTGTGTGTGTGCTTTCTACAGATACAAAACATGGCCATTTGTGGCTTTGTTATGTTGATCACCCCATTAATGTGGTTGGAGAATCATCTAAGCGGTAGCTTGTATACAAATAATTTCTAATGGTTTACAGTCTTATTATTGTCAAATATCATTTTCAAAGAAAAACTCTGAACTTCCTTTCTTCTCTTTTTTTTCATTTTGCCTGCCTTTTTCATCTGTCACTTCTGCTTATTTTACTATTTTTAAGGGTACAGGGCAGTTATTCTTTAACCTAATACATAACTGACTCAGAAAACCTATTTTCTGTGTTTCTGTGAACAGTTTGCTGATTGGTTGTCTGGTACATAATAAGCATAATACAATGTAAACATTGTTTTATAAGCTTTTTATTGAATACCTGACAGTAAGTGTCAATTAACAGTAACACCTTTCGCAGTATGATAATTAATAAATGTGGTTAAATTGAGTAAATCGAGCCCTTGCTGATGAAGGACTAAAACAAATACAAATAAATAATCTTGGAAAAACAGAATAGTATCCAGATTTGAGCATAATCTTTGTTTATGCAGAGTGGAATGTTTTCTGGCTGGACAACAGGATTCTAGTCAACTTGTAAGCGGTTGACAGCTCATGGGTTTTGCTAACGGAGGAACTATTACAGTTGATATTTTCGCACATATTTACACATCAATCTCCTACGGCGACAGAGACCCGGACTTGGTACTCGTGCTCCTTTAACGTGGACAGTTGTGGACAAGCCAAGCATCACTGCCATCGATTGCCAGTGACATGCATCACTGTTGTGAGATTTTTGAGCACGGAGAAGATTCGGCTGTCCAGGATGTGTCCACGGGGGAGGTAGAGGAGAGGAGCATGCGGGATATATCTGTGGATCCTCCTCGACGTGCTTCAGAGGGGCCAGGATGTCTGAGAGCCTCAGGACTCATCGGAAACGCTCTGATGTGTGGAGAGCAGTTCTGCATGGCCGCGCTTCCCTCATCCGTCACGCTCCATGTCTGCCTCGCACATCAGCACCTGCATCAATCATTTAATACAAATCCGTGTCAACATCTCTCGCTGCAGCAGTCAGGCCCCCTTCAAATCCTGCCGGGGGAAAGTCAAGCAACGGATGCCCTGTATACCCCTGGCCCAAAGAGCGTTATATAAGGGCGCTCCTACCTTCGGCCACTATACTCCACAGTGAGTCACTCTATTCCTTTCCCGTACAATCCACTGTGCCATGCTAGTTTTTCCATGCGATACTTTCCCTGATGGTCATTGCATTGATATTGTGTCATTTATTATTTATTATTACTCTCTTTATGGCTAAATGTCTTTTTTACTGTCTAAATGTATATGTTTTGCTAAATAGATCTATCTATTTCTATCTATGTCCCCTGTGTCCTGTGATGGACTGGCAGATCTATCTATCTATCTATCTATCTATCTAAAAATCTAAAGTGAAGTAACTGCCACCCTACAGAGTTTTTGTAACCGTGATGTACACACAATCATCCATCGATCCATCAGTCTGTCCATCTGTCTGTCCGTCCATCCAGCCATCCATCCATCTCACATTGATATGTATCTATGTACCTACGTACTTACCTATCTAGGAATGAGGAGCCCTATACGTCGTTAAACAAATGGCAAGGTGAACCTATTTTTTACCAAAAAAATTATAAGTTGCAAAAGTTAACATAGTTAAATCTTCAAATTGTGACCCTCAGTAACAGGTCAAAAATGGGAGCTGAACATTGTCATTAACATTCCAGTAACGAGCTTGACAAGGTTCTTTGGTGATGAAACGCATCTTAAAACAGCAAACCTGTATAACTTTTAAAATCCGCAGATGAGAGAAAAGGCTCGTTAAGGACTGCATGAATGGATGCTTCCAGAACCTGCTTGGCAGGGGTCTGCCTGGGCTTCTGCACGCGGCCATTAATGCTTTTAGCATGGAAAGATTAAATCGGATTCTTTTGAAAGTGGAGAAAGTGGTACATTTGTGTGGATGGAGTATGGCTTGGCGGTTAAGGGTGCTGTGACTGTGGTCAGAAGGTCAGGGGTTCAAATCCTTATGTTGGCAGAGTGGTTTCAGCATGGGGTCCTTGAGCAAGGCCCTTAATCCCCAATTGCTCCAGGAACTGTCTGACCCAGCTTTCTCAAAAATGTCCATCACTTTGGATAAAAGCATCTACTGGATAAAGAGATGGAAGTACGAGTGCCACAATTGAGTGGAAAATGGTCTGATCTTGTTTTGTTTTTTTTATCGTTGACTACCTGTCAACCCCACTGGCAAGTCATTGTGGTACATGATGGGCTCTGCTCCCACCCCCTGCGGTACCTGCCTGTCGGCTTACCCCCTGGCCCCCTCCCCATTGGGATTACTTGCATGTCAGCTGTGGTGAGCAGATGCCATCGACATGCCACCATTGTGCTTCATTATGTGACTAATAGCTTAATTAGACGCCCGCCAACAGCACTGCTGCTACGCCCCACTGGGCAGCAAGGTGGCGCTCCTCCATGTGTCCTCACGATGCAGCGAGGAACATCTGGGTTGGGGTGCGGAGACGGGGAGAAGACATCCGTCTGGGGGTCTGTCCCGGCAACCTGGAAACACCCAGAACTCACAACACCAATCAGTCCAAACACCACCCCCAGCTGATAAACTGGACAAGGTGCTATTAAGCACATCCGCTGTTCTGCCAGATCCAGCCCTGCTAGGCAGTATTATCGACCTACATGGGGAAAACAAGAAAGGCTTTTCCCAAAATATATCTACGCATGGACTCGCACAGTGCCAGGCATTCCTTGGGGGGAGGATCGGATCTTATGTGTTCAGTGTCCTTCTGGGTTTTTCAGGTGCTCTCTTTAAGCCGAGCCCGTCTGGTCTTAATTACTGTGCAGAATCGGGGCTGGTAATGGGCTGTGCCTCCGCGTCTCATCCCATATCACAGCGACTCTCGGAGGCCCGGAAAACACCTGGGAGGATTCTCACTCATTTGTCAAAGTCAGACATGCAGATTAGCGCTTGTTTGCCACAATGGACCATAAAGGCATGTCATTGGTCGTTTCGGCGTCAGGGACCTGAGACGTGGATTCAGGTGCCATAAACCTCTTTAAAGCCCCCCCTAGTGTAGTGAAAGTTTGTGGTCAATAGGGGGCAACAGGCAAATATTTGAGTGGTAGTAAACACCCCCAAC
>JAAGVU020000113.1:2612342-2623064 GCA_011763525.2 Mormyrus iriodes
ACGCGGCGTCGCAGTCGACAGCCTCAACCAGCTGACTGTGAGCACTGGAGCGGATAGGCTGGTCAAGCTCTGGAAGTTCAAATCCAAAGAGCTTGTTCATGTGGTCACCCTGGGTGCCTCTCCTTCCAGCACCTTCTTACACAGGGACAGGTGAGGTGGAGACCTTGGCGTGTGACGGATCTGATCCAGTAGCGGGGCCTATTTGTTCAGTTGAACTTGGATAGGATGTTGAGGAGTGGACGGATGATGACGTTTATGATGACAGAAACTGTAGGAGCGGGATGTTAACCGAAGCGGCTGGATGATCCTTATGCAGCTTTCTTTCTCTGTCCTTGATTTTCTCACCTGTATTGACGTTTCTTATATATCCCCAACAGTGGAATGCTAGCCATTGCTTTTGATGACTTCACCCTCAGTGTCATGGATCTGGAGACGAGGAGGATCGTTCGCAAGTTCCCTGGTCACCGTGGACAGATTAACGATATGGTGAGGTTAACTCGCATGCGGAGTTGGTGTCCCCGGGATACCTTGGGTTCCCCCCGGCCAATCACAGGTGTACCGTTCCCCCCCGGCCAATCACAGGTGTACCGTTCCCCCCCGGCCAATCACAGGTGTCTTCCTTTTGTTTTTGCTAGACCTTCAGCCCAGATGGTCGCTGGTTGGTGACAGCCGCTATGGACTGCACCATCAGGACATGGGACCTGCCCACAGGAGCGTAAGTTCAAATGCCACGGCCCTCTGAGCTGGCGGCCAGGGAACTCCTGCACGTCAGAGCTGGCTGATTGTTACCAGCAAGCTAGTTGAGAAAGGAAATGAGCGAGATACGATAACGTGCAGCTTAAGCTGATAAGAACGCTGCGAGGGGCCATTCTCGGCTGAAGGACTCTTCAGATTTAAAGATGACCTTTCTGAAAGGGGGGGAAAAAAACCATGACAGGCTACATTTCTCAGACAGTTTGGCCGGGTCTCGTAAATGTACAATGGACTGGACTTTTTTTGACAGTGTGTCTGTTTGACCCGTGATTCTCCCGCACCATCTCTCTCGATGGTACTGGTTTCTCTGTCTCCCCCCCCCCCCCCAAATCAATCTGCTTTTGATCTCCCTCTTTCAGCATGGTGGACTGCTTTCTGGTAGATGCCGCTGCGGTCAGCCTCACCATGTCTCCCACAGGGGATTTCCTAGCCTCTGCACATGTGGACAGTCTAGGAATATACTTATGGTAAGAGCAATCCGGAAAGTTCCCCAGTGTAGATGAAAAAAATGAGGGTGTGCTCATATCCAAGGCCAGACTGCTGCATGGGCTGACCTGGGCTGTAGCTCAGGGCCCTGAGTTGTAGGCAGCCCCAGTTTTTTTCCTGGATGTTACAGCGGCGTTTTGTGCTGTAGGAAGGACCCCAACCATAACTTTAGTTCATGGCCCGCTTCTCCCTTAAATCCAGCCCTGCATGGTTTTGTGGCCATCTTCTACAGACCTTGAACAGAGTGCAGTTTGGTCTTTTCAAAAAGGTTTTTTATTAGTTTTGGAAGGAAAAGTAGAGATATGATTTTGTATGAATATCCCGTAATGGCATTTAAATCGATATTTTAACTTTAATAACAGATATGGGTGCATTGCAGTTATCATATTTCTCTATGTGCACTGAAAATTTCCTACTTCAATATATTTCATTATATTCAGTAGTGTATATTTTATTCACGGTGTTCAGTTTTACAGTCAGAAAACTGAAAATTTTACAGCTGGTAAAACTATGCAGAATTTCCATGATGGTTTCTGTTCCCAAAGTGTCTTGCTGTAAGTCCAGTGAATTAAGATGAAACTTCACTGACATTGTATCTGCTCATGCTGCAGGTCCAACAAGGCCCTATACAGCATGGTTTCCCTACGCCCGCTGCCCTCAGACTTTGAGCCCTCAGTGGTCGTGCTCCCTGGAACCTGCCCCATTCAAGGTGTGTGAAAATAATCGTGCCTTTTAATTGGTGTGCTGACGTCTAACCTTTGTCTAGGAGCAGACTGCAATTCGATGATTGATCATTCCAAGCTGCACATTTAAGTTGTTCTCAGAGCAAAACTGGTCTTTTTTGGGAAGGGACCCTTTACTGGCATATTTGGCTTAAGACTGTGATAGATTTTTCAGATTGCATACTTTGCATGTATGATATTTAAATTGCAGAGCTTTTAAATATGTGCAAGCTCTGACCAAGAAGTGCGGGATCCTGACTTTATTTCCTTTCCCAGACGATGTCAGCGATGAAGATATAGACACACCCAGCGACGAGATGGTCAACTATGTCTCAAAGGAGCAGCTTGATGAACAGTTGGTGACTCTGTCTCTTCTGCCGGATTCCAGATGGAAGAACCTGTTGAGTCTGGATATTATTAAGGTGTGTTTGGGGTGAATTAGGATGAATACCTGTGGTTATTCATCCCGTCTCTGCTGGGGGTTTTCACTTGTGAAAATACTGACATCTAGTGGTCAGACAAATTTTCTCAAGGATTTTAAAGTGCTCAGACCCAGAGTTCATTAACTAGAATTATGTCCTATGTACATTTTCCATCGTCCAGCATCTTATTATTGCCAGGTTTTGTAGATTTGAATATGATGTGTTTTTGTGCTGGCTGCATGCTCTCACAGGGACATAGGGACTGGGGGATCGTGTGTCCTGCAATATTTACGTTGGATTCGTTAATTTTCCACAATAAATAGACCTTTGTATGTAAATTATGTCCCTCCTAATCTCAAACTCTGTCCTACGTTGTTGTGTTGTCATAGTATGAGATTTGGCCGAACATCCATTTCACCAGGCCTAACCTGACCATTCATGTCACATTCCGTTTATTAAATATTAAATATCTTATTCAGACAAGAACACTCTGAATAACTGTACACGCAACATTACAGGATGTGTGTGTTTTATGACAACCCCCCCCCCCAGAAACGTAACAAACCAAAGGAGCCGCCCAAGGTGCCCAAAGCTGCCCCCTTCTTCATCCCCACCATTCCTGGGCTCATGCCCCAGTTCGCAGCCTCCGAGGATGCCAGTGCCAAAGAGCAGGTGAGGAATCGTTCAGCTGACATCAGCAGCACTGCTGGAGAAGGTGATCCTGCTGGGAATGCTGGCATGGCAGAGTATTCTGGTCTGTGGTGTCCCTGTAATGCATGTTATTGTGTTTTTGTGAGGCACGTGTGGAATGTGGAAGTTTGGGGGGAGATTTGAGTTCTGGGGGTGGGCCCATCTACCATAACTAAACAGGCAGTGTGTGACAGAGCAGATTGGGATGCTGTGCCTGTCCACGGAAGATTGCCTATTCGAATCCCCAGGTCGGCAGATATATTTCACTGTCGGGCCCTTGAGCGAGGCCCTTAAGTTCCAGATTGTTAAACTCGTGTCACATTGGATAAAAACGTCTGTTAAATTAGTATAATATATAAACATAAATGGGTAAGCAGGTGTGCACACGTGAAAGACTTGTTAAATCTGTTTTGTTTTCCTTTCTTTGAAGTCAAAAGTTGTGAATTTTGGAGTTCTGGCTCAGAAGTCAAATTTCTCCCTCCAACTCGAAGACGCCTGGGTCACCAACGACTGTAAGTTGAAACCGGAGTTTGATTTACGGCGGTTGTTGTGCGTGATGTTTACCAAAAGAGGCAGAGATAGTGAGTCACTACAGTAACTAAAAGTAAAGCAAATATTTATCCCAGAAGGCTCAAGGTGAGAGCCGCTGTTTTAGTGCTGCTCTTTTGGAGAATTAGTCATGGCGTAGGCAGGGGGGCGCCCCTGTGCACAGGCCTCTGGTTCTGACTGTTAAACTCCCCTGTTTTCAGATTCCACCCCCCTGCAGCTTCTCAAAGACATGGGGCCCTCAGCCATCGATACAGAGCTGCGGGCCCTGGCTCCGGATATGAGCGGGGCCCTGGAGCAGATGCAGGCCTTCCTGAGGATGGTCGGCACCATGCTGGACTCAAAGAGGGACTTCGACCTCGCACAGGCTTACTTAGCCCTCTTCCTTAAGGTACGTCAGGCTCCAGCATGGCACACGAGTCCTTATAGCATTATCAGGAGATCCGGAGCAAAGGCCACGTATCTGGGCAGGCTAAGCTGTTTGCGCTGACAACGTTCACAGTGGCCAAGAAGATCATTCTAGTTCAGTGGAAAGGCAGCAAAAAATCTCCTCAACTCATTAGCTCAACCTAATCACAGCACACTCATCATTAAAAAACCTTGCCGTTACCCCGAAAGACTAGAGCAGTTCCTGTCTGGATATGTGGTCTCCTTTTCTATGCCATTTAGGAGCTGATTCCTCTTAAGACATTTTTCACAGTTATATATGAACAAAAGCTGACCAAGAAAAGTGCCAGTAGATATCAGTGTGCATCATTATCACATTCTGATCTACGATGTCGTCCTGCCGTCCCCTGTCCCTTCAGTCACGTCCTGTCCTCACTGTCCTACTGTTTCCTGTCCCTTCAGTCACGTCCTGTCCTCACTGTCCTACTGTTTCCTGTCCCTTCAGTCACGTCCTGTCCTCACTGTTTTGCTGTCTTCTGTCCCTTCGGTCTCTTCCTGTGTCCACACTCCTGTTCTATACTTTGTATCTTGTCACCTGTCACTTGCATTAAGTTTATTATTGTACTTCTATTATATATTGTTGTTGCTGTTGGTATTGTTATTCATTAAAAAAAAAATGCATGTCAAAGTAATGGATGTAAATGGAGGACATAAAAACATGGCATCCCTATAATCTTGTTTGCATCACTTAATTTTCAGTATCTCTCCCCTAAAGACTGACAGTGAACTTCAGATTATGTCTTAACTGTGGAGCTTTAAGCTTTTTATTTCCTGTTTAAAACTGATAATGGCACACAGCACTCCAGTGGCATAACACACATATACATATACAAAAACATAATATACATTTGGGAGTGTTGGCGATGCTGCAATACATGTGATTTCCTGGAGGTTGGGGGGGGAGGGGGGTGGTCATGCGAGTGCCGTGGGTGTGGCATGTTTGTTGAGAGGGAGTGCTGGTCAGTCATTACTGCTGATCATCAAGGGGGGGGATCTCATAAAGTCAAGAATGAGGTTAATAAATAAAAACGCGGAAAAGACTTAATCCTGCAGTTCACTTGCATATCATTTTGTTGAACAAAGCAGGTCAGAAAACCCCATAAGAAAAGCAAATGCTCTTTGCCCTTCCCAGTCTGTCTTTTTGGAACATCCCCCTGTTATCAGGGAGTGGAACAGGCTGCAGCTGATTGGCTGCGTGGTTGGGTGGTGGGTGTGGTATGCTCTGTTGCTGCCAAACATTGTAGGGGATATTGCACTCATCTTCAAGCGTCAGAACCTCAGCATGTTCCATGAGGATTCCTGCTGGTTGTCGGTAACCCGTCATCCAGACAACCTGTCTAACGTTACCGCTTCTGCTGCAGCTGCACCTCCGGCTCATCTCGCAGGAGTCAGCGCTGATGGACGAGGCACTGAAGGTGCTGCAGAGACTGGAGGGAACATGGACGGAAATGCAGATGCTTTTCAACCAGAGCCTCTGCTTGCTGGCCTACACTAAGAGCGCGCTACTGTGATACAATCCCTTGTTCAGCCTCTGTATGGTTTTTTTTTATTGTGGTGTTTTTTATTGTGTCCGGAATAGTTTTTTAAATGATGCCTTATGTGAAGGGAAACCCAGAGATGGACTTTTTAAATCTCCCGAAGGAGTTTGACCAAAGTTCAGGTCGTGCCACATGGATACAGATTAAACCATTGGACATTGTCACTGAATTTGCTTGTATGGGTGTCGTCTTTGAGTGACTTAAATATCACCATATAGTTGTGTAACAAATTGCTCAGCTGAATGTTCCCCAGGTTCTGTTAGCTCAGTGGCACATTTACTTAAGATACCACTGCCTGTTAACAGAAACAGAATCGTGTGGCTGAATACATACAGAATAATACGGGAAGGATCTGCAGGTCCATTTTCTGTTTGTCTGTGTATTAGAACAGCTTAGATGCTTGATCTCAGTGCTGTGCTTGTTTGTGCCAGACAGTGGTTCCATCATCTGAGAAACATTTCACCCTCCTGGCATTTTCACACACTGCGATGTCTAGAGTTTTCAGACAATGGTGTGATGAATAAAAACATCCAGTCAGGGTCAGTTCAGTGGGCAAAAACACCGTGTTACTGGAAGAAGTCAGAAAAGAATGGGCAGACTCGTTAAAGATAACGGGAAGGCCACATGTGCAAAAATAACAGCTCAGTACAGCGATGATGTGCAGGAAAGCTGTGTTCAGCATCCACAGCAAGACACTTACGGCCGTGTCATTTTTCAGCATTTAACTTTGTCATACTGACACTTTGCATATCTTTGACCCAGAACGATGAGATATAAAATTAGTGGTCTAAAGTACCCAAAATGCAGGGAACAGGAGATATTTTCAGAGCAGTATTGTTTTCATATGCCTATGATTAACACCTACAATATCAGTCCTAAATCTGTATCAGAGGATGATTAGTCACTCAATGAAAGCAAAGCACGGTTTCATTGGACCGAGCGTTTCCTCGCCAAGTTCTAAGAGGAAGTGATGGGACACAGATAAGCTATCCACCCCATGGGAAGCAGTACTTAACACATGGACTGTAGTAGAAATACAAGCACCAACTAGGGGCATGTTTATACCCTTATCCACCCCCCAGCATTTCAGAAACCAACCAAATAGCTAATAAGCAGAGCCAGAAGATCATAGCTAGTTAGCTAGTTGGCAAAACATGCTGCTTCACCATCTCTTAAATGACTAACGTTTAATTAATAATTATTGCAGTGACTGTCTGTGACCAACAGGGGGCTCCAAACCTCAGGGGCCCCACACAGATGTGTGGTTCGAGTGGTGGTAAACAGTGCCTCTGCCCCCTTTCATCATAATTTTAGTATAATTTTTATTTTATTTTTTACATTCTGCTAATAAAGCTGCCTGTGTGTGGTCACTCAGGTAATGAATACCCATACAAAAGGAAGTGTGTTAACATAGGTCTATGAACCTGGCTATGTTGCCATGTTTGTTAGAAGTGATTATAGCACAAGAACTCTGAAATTGATCAACACTGAGGCTTGTATGTAGCTCTATTGGTCATAACGCACACATTTTTAAAATAACCATGCTTTAAAGGTGAACATTCAAGCTGAAATGTAGGCCTGTCCAAATATGCTTGCTGTATGCCATCAAACTCTTTCACATCTGAGTCTGCAAGTCTTTCTTACAATTATATTTTACTTTTTCTTAAATTTACAAACCTCCCTTGTATTTCTGCAGTTAAATACAACACGTGGTACACTTTTTTTTAAACTAATGGTAACGAAGCGGGCCCTGTGATTTTATTTACTAGACCCATCGAGAATTAACGGGACAAAAACTGCGGCAAATTCTCACAAATCATTGCACGTCTACACTTTAATGGATCACTCAGTTTTTGTTGAACGGTTAAGCCACTCATAAAAGAAAATCACTTTTTAAGAAAAGAACTACATCAAAAAGGAGAAAGCGAATGGAGATTACAGCTTAAGATGTTAAGTTTCTATGATCGCTATGTATGTAACCTGTTTGCTCATACTACACGATTAAATTTGGTTTTAGAAAGCTGTCTAAAATCCGTAATGTGTACATTTATGTTAACCACCTATGGCTATAGTGTAGTGTTACATCTCGTTCATTCTGCAACCAGTGTCTGGCTGTCGCCATGTAAATCACGTTATCAATAATAAAATTAATCAAATGAATTAAAGGTATTGGATATAATCATATGTTAATCATGTACATATTGTAATACCTTTATAACTGATCACTCCTGGTCTGGTGGTTAGCTTCCGGTCGTGATTGCGTAATTTATTTTAATAATAGCAAAATGACGTGATGATTATATTCATGTTTGTTGTATTGTTTCATGTGGTTACATGGGACTCTTTAAGACCCGGTGGAAGCCTGGCTGTAACGCAGGCTCTAGCACCTCACAATGTTGGCTCCTGTGCTCTTCTGGCCGCTGTATGGTGCTGCTACAGTAGCAATGCGAAGGTAGGCAGCATCGCAAAGTACCTTTTTCAGTGCACTTCTCCTGCCTTTATTCTCCTAGTTGCATAAACGGCGTTCCCCCTCCTTCCCCCCCACGGTGACAATTCTACTTATTTGCCGGCTTCTTTCTGGACGAGATTTTGCATTTGGTCGGCCGCGTCTTAATCTGAGGTAGCTGTTCTTCTCTGCATCGCAAGTGTGTGAAACCGCGGATCGGCGCTGCAAATACGGCTCCGTGTATCTGATCGAAGAGGCTGGGGATGCTGAAAGTCACCATGCCCTCCTCCAGTTCAGGGACGGCTTCGGAATACTGGATAGATGGCTCAAAAAAGGAGACGCTTGCAGATTACTACGAGCTGCAGTCCGAATTGGGACGGTAAGTGCTAGTGATTATGCAATGCTTTGTACATGTCTTTCCCCAAAACCGTAAGAATAGGAAGCGTTTTACTTTGACACAGGGTAACAGTCGTCTGAGGTATTTCCATTGGTTCTATTGATGCATAATGTTACTGGTTACTTTATCTTAGAACAGGAATGCCACAATGTTATATCGCTATATGCAGTTTTGCGCATTATTATGTCCGACACGTTTGGTTACTGCAAGACGCATTTGCTGAGTTAATCACTTTTGATGTAATGTTGAAGATGCGAAGCGCGAGCCGTTGGCGCGCGCCGTCGCTCGTCCCCTCGCACGCGCGCCCTCTCCCAGGCTCGCGCTCTCTTACTGATTCAAATGTCACACCTTGCGCTTGCAGAGTGTCTCACCACAGCTTCCTGCAAGTGTTTGCTGCAGTTTGCTCCGGCGCCTGCAAATGGTTTTCGCACCTGATGGGGTGCATGGGAATGTGAAACGCAGGAGAGAGCGAAAGCACACAAGAAAACAAGGAACTCCCACGTTTAGAAGTCTGACTGTTGTGAACATTACCTGACTTCTTCCTTTAGAGTATGTGATCTGTCAGAGAGATATAAAGAAGAGAGTATTAAAATAAGGACAGGAAAATAACATTGTTAGAGGTTCATATTTTACTGATCATTATAATCTTTGTCGCTTCAAAACAGACAGTAATTGACATTTTGAAGTGTCATGTGCAGGGATGTGAAATTAGGAATCAAAATGGATTCAGAATTTAATCTCACTAATTACTTATCAAGTGTGTCATGATATGCCTTGTCCAGTAGAATGACAAAGCTGTGTCAGGGGCGTTTGAAGTTTCGTGTGTTTCATTTAAGAATATTAAAGATCCTGGATTCTCATTTTATGTACTTCATTATTTTAGAGAAGCTGTATTAGCTCACCCTATATTGTCTTAATAGCTAATTATTTGTGAAACCTGGACTCTTAACCCTATTCTGAAAGTCTGACTATATATTTTGGTCTTGTGAGTTGTTGGTTCACCCCTGAGATTCATGCTAGGAGATTTGATCGGTAATTACTGCAGCTTGGGGAAATGCAGGCTTGAGCTTAGGAAGCTAATCATGTCATGCAAATTGTGGTTGTTGTGTATCTGAGCTCCTGGGGTGTGTTTACATCTAGGTCATGTGAGAATAATAAAGGCTGTGTTTTTTTTTTGTTTGCACTCATTTTTAAATGGCACGAATAGCAAATCATAGCAGCACTGCACACAGTAGTCTGCACCTGCGGTAAATAAATGGTCTTGATGCAATTCCATGGACCAGTCCAAGGCAAGCACAGCTGATAATGCAGAAACTGAAGTGCATCATCTATCTGTATTTTCTGTAATGGTTTCTGTTAATCTTTAGTACTACGGCTTTAGTGCATTAATTTTAGAAACAGTTCCTATATTACCATTCAGAGGTGTCATATTTTAACTGGATTGCCTTGTGTTCATACTTGGCTTGGTTTTAGCCCTAAATGGGGCCTGACCCTGTGTTCTGTCTTTCTTCCTCTCTTTGATGAGGTTAACTGTGATAACAGGGCAGCCTCTTTCAGTGTAAAGTACCACTAACAGTAGCATCTAACTTCATCTCACCATCACAGGCACGTGGAGCCTAGTTTTCACATAAAGATCATCTGCATGATATTCTGAAACGTCACTTCGCAAAAGCCAGGGAAGTGACAGGTTGGTAGCCAGTTGGGGGTGCGTCTCGTGTTGGTATGGGTAGCAGTGTTGTCATCGTCAAGTCATACCGTGCCATACCAAGCTGTACTGTGCCGTAGCAAGCAATATCGAGCTGTGACGAGGCGAACCAAGCAGTACTGCTATGAACCAAGGCGTACTGAGCCGAACCAAGCCTTTTTCGAGCTGTATTAAGGCAATCTAAGCCTTCCCCTGTTGAACTGAGCTGTACCGAGCCGTACCACCATGACAGCAGAGAGTATTTTCTGTAGAACTTTTGTAGCGTGGTGGTTCATGTGCAGAGAAGCACTGTGCTGTGCACTGAGGCATCTCATCACGTGTTGGGCTAATTGGGCCATGAGGTCAGGGTCACCCTGTACGGGACGTTGGGCGTAACTGGGCCAAGAGGCCACAGTCACCTTGTACGGGACATCAGGCTAACTGGGCCGCAAGGCTGGGGTCATCCAGTACAGGACATCAGGCTAACTGGGCCGCAAGGCTTGGGTTATCCAGTACGGGACATTGGGCTAACTGGGCCACAAGGCCGGGCGTCACCCTGTACGGGACATTGGGCTAACTGGGCCACAAGGC
>JAAGVU020000113.1:2624631-2671408 GCA_011763525.2 Mormyrus iriodes
GTGGACTCCTAACAATGAATATTCTTTTTCACACCATCTTTACCACAAGCCCAAAACGAACACTGACCCATCTGGGGTTCTGCACCCCATATACCCCTAGTGGGGTCCTAAAGAACCCCAAGTGGATATCAGTGGGTGAGAATTAGTCCAGCAAGCATTAGTGATATAACTCAACTGATAATCCTTTTGTGGGGCAGGTAAGTATGACCAACACATGACGGACATGATCATCAATACTCATTAATTTTGAGCATTCAGGCAGGTTACATCTTGCTAACGCTGGCTGTGGTACCTTTATGATTATTTTGGTCTTTGTTGTCTCAGTAGTGAAATATTAATTTGGTTTATGACTATCTTCTCGGAGTCTGAACATTCACAACACCAGCACGATGATGTTATGTGTGACTGGGGCCACAGTCGGTGGAATATCGATGTGAAACAGAGTGGGAATAATCAATGATTATATAGAAATATGTAAGAGAGGAGAAATCATGTAATCGTCTGTTGAAGAAATCATGCAACAAGACAAGCCTCGTCATGGATGCTGTTGAGGTGTGAGGCGTACGTCAAAGTAGAGAGACTGCTGCCATCTGCTAATGTCAGTAACAGACAGCTCTGGTTTTTCATGCTTACCATACACACCACGCATGCCACCCAGTGACTCCACCATGATAACCGCCAGCCACAGTTAACAAATCAGTTTTCAGATGGTTTGTGGTTTGGTCAGCATTCACATGCTCACCCTCTTCCTGTTAATAAGCACAATATGGCCTCTTAAGTCTGGCAGTGTTCGCGTTGAAAGGAAACACTGAAGCTTGTGATGTGCTTCTGAACGTCTTAAGGTTTGTTGTACACTGTGGATATTTCTGTCTTTGCATATCAGTCACGTTTCTTTTACCTAATACTGCATATTTGAATAAAGTAGCAAACCAATCATCTTGTCATAGGCTAAATCAGTGAAAAATATTAATCATATTCATCTGGGCAATCCCTATGGGGAGTGAAAGCTTTCCACAGTAATAGGGTGTAGACTTTTATTTTCCAATAGTGACAATGCTATCATATGCCTAGATTTCACTGAATATTTTTTGAGATTAAGTACTCTCTTGTCATTTGTTACTCAGTGGGTAGATACTGTATTGTAATAGTTTAATTAGCAGGTAGGTACAGCATTGTAATTGGTTATTCAGTAGCTTGGTAGGTAGGGTGGCAGATGCATAGGGTTCTGGAAGGTCAGGGCTCCACACATATGTGTGCATGCGATTAAACCCCCCCTCCCATGATGGACTGGCCTTCTGTCTAGGGTATCCCCTGCTTTGTGCTTCTGGTTTACCGTGACCCAACATTAGGGGAGAGCTTATGGGAAATGGATAGATATATGACCATTAATTGTTTAACATGTTTTGGAGCAACAGTGAGTTGTTGGTGGGTTTTAGTGGCTGGGATTGAGGGTTACAGCATTTTCCAGTCTCATTAGTAGGGCGATTATATAAACGTATTCCTGATATACTAGAAAATAACAAATAGTTATCATGTGTCGCCCATAAATCTGATTGGAAGGAAACACGGAATGGCGAATACCTGTAGCTGTGGTAACTGATGCCTTATTTTATAATAATTGGATGTGAGCCTCGTGCCGTGGAGTTAATGACTGAAATAGAGCTCCCGGTCCACCAGGGAGCAGAGCCAGTGTGCCCTCCGGGGGCAGGTATTTCTCTATGAGCCTCATGCAGACTGCCTGTTTTTTTATTTACGTCAGTCATTTTCACCACTCGATCATTCACTTATAGGATGATGTGTCCCTTACCTGTGCGTGTGGCTGTGTGGGTTAGGCAGCTGTGCCTGCGATCAGAAGGTTGAAGGTTTCAATCCAGTAGTAGGCAACGTGATGTCACTGTTGGGCCCTTGAGTAAGGCCCTTAACATTCAATTGCTCCGGGGAATTTCTCAAAAAAAAAAACCATAGCACCTTTGATAAAAGTGTGTGCTATATAAATGATTTCTGTACTGTCCTAAAAATGTTAGAAACATATGTATACTTGCAAAGAATCAGTATTTTTTTGTGCTGAGTATTTTGCGATCGTTTTTGAGTAACTCCCCCCCCACCCCGAATAACTCCAAGTACGTAGTGTAGCTAAATAGCGGTATGAAGTCTGCTTAAAAGCTTGCATCAGAGATTAGATAAACTTGTCATTATGTGGACAAACTACACATCCCATTTCTACCAAATTTTATTCAGAATATTGTTAAATACGTTTATAATGCCATACGTTTATAATGTCAGTGTCCGACTTTTCAGTTCAGAGAGTGAATCTTCATCAACCATGCAGAATCCTAAGGAAAACCTTTTCTTAGGTTTGAAAGTCATGCAGATCTTACAATTGGAAAATATTTCATCCTAAATTATGGCTGTGTGCAGGTTGCTCTCAGAGCATAAATTCGCTTAATTGTGCATTTTTTTTTCCTGTGCAAATGCTGGCCGGTCATTTTCAATTATGTAGATGGGAAATGGGAGATGGAAAAACTGATAGAGGAAGGGAAATAGCGCAGCCTCGTTAGCGTTAAAGTGACAGGAGATGCTTTTGGAGACATTGGAATGGCTAGTAGGATCCTGCAGCAGATCCAGAAGCTTCCGGAGGAGAAGTGGTAATGAGGACCCAGCAGGGCTGGATAACGATGACATGAAAGTTGCGGAAAAAAGCATGAATGAGCCTGAACATCTGGTGTGTGTGGGAGACAGGTGGGATGGGGGGGTCGGGGGGGTGTCGCTACAGGATTCAATTGTATAATTACAGAGGGAAAAGTGTGATGTTTTCATTACTCTCAGAAGTGCATATATAAGCAGGCATATTAACTCGGGAGCCAGTTGAATAAATAATTTACTTGGTTTTTACACTCTGGATTTGGTTTTGTATTTCACAGCAATAAAAGCTGTTTTATCCTTCTGATCTGTAACACTGTGACATGTATGAGGTACCAGTATATCAGCCTGGTTTACACTAATTCCACATTATAAGTATAGCACCTTAAAATTATTATATCTGTTTGGATACACAGTGACATTCACTTATCCATTTGAGTTTTTAAAAGCAATGATTTTAAATGAAGTTTATAATGAATATCTCAAAGGAAAGTTTATGTTTATGGTTCAAAATTAGAAAAATTTCAGAAATGGGTTGCAGTTGTGGGCAAAGAAGTTTTATAGATCGAGTCTTTCTGAAGGTCTCTGAGTGGGATACTGCGTAAGGGTTTGAAAATGTAACGTGACGGGGTACTTTGTGGCATGTAGCCTGTAACACAATTTTTGTTTTGTTTTGGTACAAAGATATACGGTCTTGAAAATCTTTAGGAGGAGTAGATGTGTGGAGGATTTTTCACAGCCTGCTAGGATAACAGCATTACTCTGGGGTAATGTCAGTTTCGCTCTGATTGGTTCCATTGTGCGTGAGTTTTTCCCGTCAGCCAGCTAATTGCGCCCCCTGCTGGGACATCGTGCACACTCGGCTTTGTTTAGCATGCCGCCTGTCTCAATCGGACTGGGCCTGCAGCATTCTCACGTCTCAGAATTCTCTGGAAAGGCGACGTGATAATTGTCCAGGTTAAACATCCTTCACCCTCTGGGATTTTCTGTTGGACTTCATACATTATTTTGGCCAAATAGTTTTTTTTGTCCCTGAAGTAAGAAGGTTTTCTTTGAAGTCTTAAGGAGTGCTGGTTAACACCTTGAATCAGCTATGATAATATTCCCGTATTCAGGACGTGTCTGTCGTGTTCTGTGATCTGCTTACCACACTGCAAATGCGGCCTCTCTTCATCCCTGTATGTGCTGTAGTTTTCAAAAACATTTTCCATGGATTTTCCTGGCAGTAATTATGTAAGCAAGGGAGATAAAACTGGGTGAATTCCCAGATGTATTTCAGCGATAGTCACACAGTGAATCAGGCCAGCGTTTCCGAGGGGGGGGGGGGCACTTTGGTGCCACCACAGCGTGTGGGTGATTATGCTCAGGAAGCGGTGGGTAGATGGACCTGCGCATGGCTGAGAAGCTCTCCCACGGCCTCACAAGCATTTGCAGCCCTGTGGATGAGATACGTAGTGGGAAGCTGATCAGAGTGTTGCCGTGGGTGTGCTTCATGATGGGATCACGGATGTCATGCGCTTGGTCAGCGCTGGCCGGGGGTTTCTGGTTTTGGTTTGCGTCTGAGATCTGCAGAAAGCAATTTGTAAATTATCAGTATTGTTCTGATTGTGACATCATTTGGAAATATTCCTGGATGTCCTCTGTCAATCACTGTGTTTAGCTGTCTAAAACAACATTTTTGTACAGCACAGAAAATATGAATCTGATTCTGTTTCTTAAGCTTTCAATATAAGTCAAGAATGACGGATGTCCATGAGTCCAAGATTTTGTTTAATACTGTTTATGACAAAAATTTGCATTGAGGTCTACAGTAACATTTTCAGCTGAGAGATTAGGACCTGTGAGCTGTTACCTGAAAGATCCTCCCAGACACCTTTTGTAAAGTATGCAGCATGCTCTGGTTTGGTTGGGGTTTAATAGCAGGAGCTGGACAAAGGACACTGGGTATGGACGAGTTGGACTGAACCCTGGACCACATGTGATCTGCTGTATCTTTGTGTGCTTTGATGCCTGGGTGCCATTGATCATCTGTGATCTCAGGACCATAAGGCTATTTCACAGACAGCAGAAGTAGTGATGCACCGATGTGAAAATGTTATTTATTTTTATATTGTTGTCTAATATTACGATAACTGATGCTGACAACCAGCTAACATCTGAGCTCCACAAATCTGTAGTGAATCTGATGTCATTGACATCACTTCGTAAGATCTCATGAATGTGCGTAGCAGCCACATGATATAATGCAGGCAGAGAGATGTCAGTGAGGCAGGGCCGGCATGGGAGGATGTAGCGAGGTTCTAAGTGCTGAATGAGGCGACTAAATCACTCGTCCTCCAATGAAGAAAATGGCTGGTCGCCCAATGTGATCATTTCCATTATTTTAGTAGTTGTGTCTTTTGCTCTGGTGCTGCTAACTTTGAATATCGATTTAAAGTCTAAATGCCATCGGCAGTATCTACCAGGATTGACAGGTTGGACCAATGCTAATGTCTTGAGTTTATATGAACTGATACCAATATCTTAACTGATCTATCGTGCAATTAGGAAAGAAAGAGAAAAAAATAAGACAAAGTTTTGTTGTGTTAACACATTGCATTAATTTTAAAGTTTGCTTGTTTGTGTTAATGCATGCAGTATTTGGTCACCCAAATGGGAGAATAGTATGAGCATAGATTTTTAACGGAGATCTATAATTATTCCTTCCGTGATGTAAACAATGAGGTTGTGACATTGCACAGAATCCCAGAATTTAATGTTAAAATCAAAACATTCAGTTAGTGTCTAATTATTTTTCTTTAAAAAGATTACCAGAAGGAGGCATGCACAGGATAAAAATATCGTAATTTGCAATATTTGTTTTATTTTATTGAAGGCTTAAAATCTTAAGATCTTTCATGTTATAAAGTGGACTTTGAGTGGTTGCCGAGAGATCAAAACCATGTAGGAAGGCTAAACAAGAATTAACAAAGACTAAATTAAACACAGGGGAATGCCGAGGGGGACACAAGCAAGAGGCACATTCAACACCTACACATTCAGGTGACATGCGGTAAACAAATGCAATGACTGATAGAGGAACAGGGCGGGGGCAGGCACATATATAGAGATGACAAGGCCTGAACAAGGAACAGGTTTGAGCAGTAATAAATTAACCAAACACTAAGGACTAGGTATCAGGAACATGTGAGAGTCATTAACAATCATAAGGCATTAAAGACTCAAATACTAGGAAATACTAACACAGGAGAAACGGGGATAACCAGGAGCTAAAGTACAAGACAATGACCAATGTTGAATTACATGAACAGAAGAAAATTAACAAGTGGGAAGACAGAACTCAAAATGTCCTATCCAGAATGCCTCTGGCCAGCCTCAGACCCACAACAGTAGGGATGCACTGTTCTCAGCCGCACACAGCCCATTCAGCCATGCTGCAACCCAGGGAATGGGAGAAATCCATAAGAACTAAGGGAATCACCAAGGAAAGAACAGGATGGCCAGCGACACCTGCTGGCCAAACGAAGAAACGACAGATAGAATTGAGCAAGACAGAGACTGATCTCGACAATAAGTATATAATAAGTATATATGTATATTTTTGCTCAATTTCTAAAGTTTTATCATTTTTTCTCATCTCAGTAACTCTTGCCCCAGATTTGATGAAATACTTTTGTTTATTACAGAAATAAATGGTAACACAACAAAACTGATTAACTACCCCAGAGGCAAAATTGACAATTTAGACAATGAAATTGTATAATTTGAGTCTGTCTTCAAACTCATGTTTAAAACTAGAGAAAATTAATGTTATAGTAATGAGTCCGTAACAATGACTCATGTACTCCCCTTTTATGTTAATTCTACATTAATTTGGGGATTCAACGTATAAATGTTTATGATTTTAAGTTTTAACATTAGGTGTGAAAAGTTTTTTTTTATTGACTCTCAGCCCTTTAATTTACCTAATTGACAATTCATTCTGAATTAAAACACATAATCTCTCATAATAAAAATGGCATTCGATTCTATATTGTATATATGTTTTGGAATCCTCTCTTGGCCCAGCAGCAAACAGGTAACTGAATGGGTGTCTCAAAATTACACGTGTGCCCTGTGATGAAATGGCATCCCATAGAAACTGTCCCCCCGCCTTGTGCCCTGTGCTGCCTGGGGTAGGCTCCAGCCGCCCCGTAACCCTAATCAGCATGAGAAACCTGAAGATGGATGGATAGCTGGACAGTAAATAATACTATGTAGATCCTGGTTTATTAGTCTTAGGATAAATGACAGTTTGTCACTTCAGACAAGATAATGTGTAATGGTGCCAGTGCATTTTAAAATTTGTTTTTGTCATGTAAATTCGATTTACTTTTTCAGTTTTGTTTCAAATTTCAATATACAGAGTAGCTGATCATTATGGTTTAAAACATCCTTCTCCTTTTTCCCCACAGAATTGCATTGCAGTATCGATCCGCTTCTGTAATTGACCAGGATGGAGTCCTGTGCTCCACAGTGAGTTCATATGCTAGTCGTGGACTGATTGTAGATGCAGGGTGATGTTCAAGAGAAGCTATTCGGGGTCCAGCGCGTTAAAACAAGCTCCCTCAACACCAGCAGCTCCACTCATGCTGATGGGCACTATAATCTTCATGGAATAATCCTCCACAGAAAGTGAATCAATTATAAAATTTACCAGAGTTTTGACGGCTCAAACTGTAAACCTCAGAAGTTTAAAAAAAAAACAAACAAAAAAAATCCACTAACAACATGAATTTTGGCTATGAAAGTTTGAGGCCATGTAGTTACAGTGTATTTCCGTCACAAGCATTGCGATTTGTCAGTGGAAGAGCAGAGAAATGATACTGACTTTACATGCACTCTGTAAAATCAGATCATGGGCTATTTTCATTGGTTCATTTATATATAGATAGAATATATAAACGCAGAGTGAAAATGCTTCATTTAGCATTTGGGAAATGGGCTTCTAATCCCGTGAGGTTTCCCCACACAGGTTCGAATCTTGTTCACAGCGTCAGCTCTTTTCAAATCACCCGCAGTTGTATCGGAGCTCCTCCACCGAAGTATAATACTGCAAGATGTCTGAACCTTAGGGTCCTGCCTCACATAAAAAGAATGAGATTTGCAGTTCCTGGATCTGTAATCAGTGCCTGAGGCATTCCGGATCAAGGCTACGATACCCACCTCTGCTCTATGTGTGGGAAATTTGCATCCCTGTATCGTGTGGGTTTTCTCCTACAGTCCAAAGACAGCTCAGTTAGACAGACTGAAACCTCTGAATCGCCCATCGTGTATGATGGTGTGTGTGATGGAGTGATGGAACAGCATCCCATCCTCTATGACCCTGACCTGGGTAAGTGATTAGAAGATGGATGGAGCTGTATACTTTGTTATTCTGCGGTCACGTGGCTGCAATAACACGCATGAACATGTTTTGGGCCATGTTTTGTTTGAAGTTGGGTTGAAATTAAGTCAAGCAAGGTCAGAGCAACACAAATGTGTAAAAATATGCTGTATTTCATGCAGAATTTAACCCAAGAGGGCAGTGCTTAGACAAACAGTGTGCACCAGGATGTAAAGTCAGGTAATTAGATTCGTTACATAATGGGTGCAGCTTCTTAATAAAATGAATAGTCTGCACTTGTCCTTTATTTAAGGTACGTGCAAGGGAGTGTTTTCTATATGAAAAATGTTAGTGTTTATGGGACAAAGGCAAAGTGGTCATTTACTGTGTCCGCAATTATAAATAAGGGCACCAGCTATTCTCCTGTGTGAGGTATTTTTAAAATAAGCCAATCTTATATAAAGATAGTCCTATAACTATTTGTTAGAACATAACAGCAAATTAATTTAGCATTTAAAATTCTTCTTTGTGTCGGTCTAGGTAATGCTGTTATTTAGGATGGCAAAGCCTGTGTGTCTGTCACACTGGTGAAGTAAGTAATGAGATTAGTTTGTTATCAGAAATAATTATCAAGAGAAAACCTGCTACATTTTATGTAACATTTTATTGTCTTTAACCAAACTGGTTTCCAACTAGGGTCTGACTGCCTGTTTTTAAATCAGTGCTTGCAGATAAAACTGTTAGACCTTGTATTTTGTATACTTGAATCATATGGCCTAATGTGTAGGACAGTTACCTCGGATTTCCATATCTGGGGGTTAAAATACTGTCTCCACTCCCTGGCGTGTGGGTTTCCTCCAGCAGTCCAATGATGTGTAGTTAGACTAATCGGCATCTCTACGTTTGTTGGGGTGTGTATATCCTGTGATGGACTACATTTTCTGACCCCTTTGGTAGTTCCATGTCCTGAACATGCAGGATTTTAACATTTCTCACTGGTACAGGTACCGGTTTGCTGTTTCCTGCTATACTCTTTGCTCGATTTTGCAATATTAGCGAGGAGTCAGCTGTTATGCTAGCTTTGCTTACGCAGTACTGCTTCTCACCGGGGTTTTTTTGCCTTCCCATATGCTCAGTGTAACGTGACTGGAATTTTCTGGTAGCGCTTTCAAAGAAAGCCGTGTAGCTGCCGGTGCTCCGGGCCACCGCGAGGCACTTCAGATAATGAAAAAGAGACCATGGCTGATAAAAGCAGTTAAAACGCGGTTAAGGGGGTGAGAGCAACGCAGAAAATAGCTGCAATGAGAGTGTCACAGATCCACCAAAAAGCCATGAAGAGAAGTGGTCATTTACTAGCTGTCCAGTCACTGTGTAGATTCAGAGTTTATCATCATATGCTTAGTAAATACTTACAATATGCAATGCATATCTTCCCGGGGAATTGAAATTAAATACAACAGAAATACAAATTAAAATGCTTCAACGAGACAATAAATACGAGTGCAATTATGACAACAAATATGTAAACAATAATAAGTACATGTACAGATGGCCAATTGTTTTAATGGCGTAAATATAGCTTAATGGCTGGAGTTTACAGTTGTTGTTAGAGGTCATCGTGGTGGCTCAGCAGGTAACGCTTTGCCTTCCTCTTCACCTCCTGCGTTGCAGGGTTGACTCTGGCCTCGGCTTCTTGCATGTTCAGCATATTGTGCTCAGATGGGTTTGCACTGTGCAGCCTGGTTTTCCCCCTATAGCGCAGACTTGTAGTTGAGATGAAGTGGTGAGATTGACCCGCTTTCCGAGGTGTGTGCATGCCCTGAGCTTCTTTTAATCTCGACTTGGTGTCCATATGTCCTGTGATGGACCAGCATCATGTCCAAAATGAATGCCTGCCCTGTGCTGGACTCTGGGCACTTCTCCTGTGAACCTGTCCTGGATTAGAGGATGAAAGGTCGATGGATTATGTCTCTCCAAAGTAACTTTTATTTGGGGCTGGAGAGATTTGCCATCACGTAACAACTTCTTTTGATGACGGTGGACCAGCCTACGTTGTGCAAAAATTTCACCTACTGGTAAAGCTTGTCAAACAGGGTTGTGGGAGGGGCAGGTCAAGGGCCAGGATCGATTGGTGAGCCAGAAGTTTACCCTTGCTTGGAAATATATAGTTTGTTTTTGGAAATGATCCAGCCCCTCCCCCAAACTCCCAGCATTCTTTGGACCTGTGACTGGGAACACCTACCTTAAAGCATCAATGTCCTTTAAGGAGTACCTGCCCACTCCATTAATGTATCTAAATCTAGATGCAGTTTCAGTATGTTTGGTATGTCATTGTCTCTGTTATTTCTTTGATTAAAATGAGAATCGGACTGAGGACAGAACCTTGCGGCATCCCGCTACCCACTGAAAATCCACTGGGATTTGATATGCAGATATTCAGTGGAGATGAAGTGGTGAGACTGACCCGCTTTCCTAGGTGTGTGCATGCTCCTCTCCTGTCCTCTTTAGATAAGTAGTTACTGCGAGAGGACAGACTTTGCTTTTAGTTTGACTGGGGGAGGTAAAGACAATTTTAAACCTTCTGCTTCTCTAGTTTTGATTACTGGCTTACACAGAAAGCATTTTCCCCATTCACTGCTGTCTGTACTATTTCAGTGAATATATTTCCCTTTAACTTGTTTTTTACACCCTTTTTTCAGAGCTGTGTACAAATTCGGGAGCATATGTAACAACAATGATGATGATTACAGACAAATAACCAGTTGTGTTAAATGTGGCCACAGCACTGCTTTGTAACTTGTGTGGAGTACTGTAACATGCTTTAATCTAAATACCATAAGCATACCTGCACAACTGTGTATAGACAAGCTATGCAGTGGTATTTAACTATTTGCGGTGAGGACCTGTAAATCTCACAAGTTTTCGTTTCCATTCTAGGACATATGCGGGGCTTGTAGTAATATCTGAAATTCTGAAGTTGAAAAAAACGGCTGAGTTGAATGAGATATTTAAAGGTGTCTATCATGCTTTTGTTGGAATGAAAACTGGATTGTTTTTCATGTTATGCATCACACATCCCGTCCTAAAATAGGAAGTGTCATGAGGGCGGGAGTGTTACTTTCTCAAATACGAAAATGACATAAGAATAAGGTTTATTTTATGCACTGTAGTACAATGGTGTAACGTATTACCTTTACTGCATTGGATTAGGCCTACATAAGATGAAGGACCAGTCAGTGGCTAGAACTTCTAATTGCACTGTGGAGTATTTTTATCTGATTATTTTTTTACCAACATTTATATTTGGTCTTTGATCATTTTGTCTGGCTCAAATTTATGTGTCTTTTGAATACTTCTGTTGTATTTGGATAAAAATGTTCCTCTCTGTACCTCTCAGACCCAGAGTCCTGGCGTTCATACCTGGGTGATTTTAAGCTCGCTCTATCTCTCTCTCTCGGGTGGTGTTTGTTTATGGGCACTGTGGGTACACAGTCTGATGTTAAGTCTCCGTTCTTCTTTGCCCTCTCACAGGGGAGCCACGTCGGTTGTGTTTCGATGTAGACAGAAGGGAACTCAGAAGCCCTATGCTGTGAAAATGTTGAAGAAAACGGTAAGTTGCTCTGACGTGCACCACAGCCTTCCAGCGTGCTCCACAGCCTTCCAACATGCTCTACAGACTTCCAACATGCACCACAGCCTTCCAACGTGCTCCACAGCCTTCCTACACTCACTGCAGCTTTCCAATGTGCAAGACAGCCTTTCAACCTGCACTATGGCCTCCCACACACACCACGACCTTCCACTGTATGTCTCATCATGGGTTTTGGGGAATGTTGCCACTCTATACCTGCACATGGATGGTATGACAGTAAAGCCCATTTGACTTTACTCAGCTCGGCTTAACTTGACTTGACTGGACTTTGCATGACTTGATTCAATTTGACTTGACTCTGTTCAACTAACTTGACTTGCCTTGATATCCCCCTTTGCATAGGCTGGTGCAGGCAGGTCCTGCTGTCCGCAGTCAGCAGGACGCCATTCTCCTGGCGCGTGGGAACATCGGCAGGGAGAGCCGTCATGCACGGCTGGCTGTCCCATGCTGCTGCTAATTATCTAACAATTAGGCAGCGATTAGATACCATCCTGTATTTTCATGTCGGCTGTATCAACTATATTCAAGAACTTAATTCATGCTTAAATCTATTAAGAAAAATGTATGATCTCTGAAATTCAGCTTTTTTTAAGCTTGTCATGTGTAGGTAGCACTATAAACTTATCTGCGGGATACCTGGAGCCCATGTTGCCAGATAAATGCAACACAATAAATACAAATCAAAATACAAAATGCAAAGCGGTAAATACAACAGGCAATGACAAGGAACAACACAGAATAATACCAGCATAGACAAACACCCAGCATGTACATATACCAGAAAGGCAGAGTCACAGGCAGGATTTGGGGAATGAAGAAACATGGTGTTTTTGATGTGCAGTTAGTATTTGTCCCTGTACGATGGATTCGGTAATCGTCCTGTAATGTCTGTCAGAAGCGGGAGAGAGAAAATAGGTTGTACTGGGTGTCTGCCATCTTTTATGTGGTGGTCTGGCTTTCTAAGGACCTCTCTGAGCTGGTAGTACACTCAGTGGTTTTCACCCTCTGCTGTTGTACCGGTCATGTGACATATGCGTTGTCATGTGACATATGCACTGTCATGTGACATATGCGGCTGCCTAAGTGGATGTTTTTGGTTTCGTAGCTTTCTGTTTCTTCCTGTAATGCTGCCATCTTTGCCCCAGATTTCCAGCTGCCTGAGCTGAGACTATGATGCTCCTTTCAGTCTGGAATTTTTGGCCAGAGTGGCGACGGTGCTGCTGAGTCCATCTTTATATCCTCTTTAGGTTCTACTACGGCCCAATGCCGAGGATTTGAAAAAAGCCATACGGCATGTGTCCGCCACCTGTGGGGGTGGGGCGACGGCTTCCGGAGCACTCCGGAATAGCTGGGTCCGTCGCCATCAGCTGGTGCCGTGACCTTTCCGTCTGGCCTTTCCCCGGTGCCATGCCTCGTTTACCGGCTTTGTATTTATGGAAAAGGCCTGGCTCCCATCTCAGACGCCCTCCTTCACGACACCTGGGAAGCGTCTGGCCGCAAGCACTGCCTCTTTCTGTTTGTTTCTGAAACTAGCTGCTTAAACGTCGACGTGTCCATGCCAGGCGTTGGCAGCAGGGAGGTGGGTCCCTTTTGTTCCGGACAGATCATGATGAGGATCGTGGGTCACTTTGCTGATACTTGCCGCCCTGAAGCCATTTGCTGGCCTTTAATCAGGCATGCAGAGGTACCAACAGAGCCTGCAGTGCCTGGGGCAGCACACCTTCTCAGTCTGCAGCGGTGATGGTGCCTTCCCCCGCTGCCATGCTCCTCTGTACCTGTGCTTGTAGAGCCCCCCCAGATCGCACACCACGTCTGGCTTTTTGGTATACATATCAGCTTATAATGTATTCTGTGTATTCACACACACGGCCGTGAACCACGAGAAACCTAATCTCGGGTTTGTTCCCTGACAAAAGCATGGCATCTCATTACCCTGTCGTTCATACCTGAGCTTTCTGGCGGTAGATCCCCAGCCAGATGGGCATTTAATGATATTTAAAGTCAGGCGCTATAATTATCAGAAGATCCCCTGCGTTAATTGATCTGAAGGGGGACGCAGCTGCCACCAGCCCGGAGCTTTCCGGGGTATCGGGGTGCGGCGCAATGCTGCGCGGTGCAGTGACTCACTCGTTTTGCTGTTCCCCAATGAACTGATCCCGTCCCACAGACAGCCCATTTCTGCCTGGAAATGTTTTAATTCGGCTTTAAGTAGCTTATGCACTTTACTCTGCCTATTGCATTGTTCCCTTAAAAACACTGGTATTATGAGCAGCCCTGTGATGGACTGCCATCCCATTTAGCGTGTTTCCCTGCCATTTGCTGCCTGGGATGGTGTCCAGGCACCCCCACAACCCTGTGCAGGATAAGATGGGTGGATGGATGGATTATTTTCAGCCTCATCACTGTTTTATTAGTAGTAGCAGTATTGAATTGTTTTGCAAAAACAGTCGGGCTAGTTTTTTTGTGAGGTAATTTATGTACATTAAAGTCCACTTGCTTCAAAAAGATCAAATTTTGCAATAATGACAAATACATTGGATACTATGAAGTTCCTCGACAACAACATGGAATTTATTTTGCTATGTGCTAAATAGAAGGCAAAGAGGGAAGCTTGTTAGTAGCGTGTTAGAGATCCCAAAAGAGGCCTTGTGCTTTGAAAATGTATCACGCAGTCAAGTGCCAGTAAGTGACGCTGAGGCACTTTGGGCACTGCTGGTGGCACCGGGCCACAACTGGGACACAGGGGAGAGGACACATCTCTGACAGCCCCCTGGGAAACACCCCCCCTGGCCCCAGAAGGCTCTGATCAGTCTGAGCTATGCTTGTGGAGCAGTGCTAGTTATGATTCATGGTTTGGAGAAATCCCGGTCGCAAGAGATGGGCAGAGCAGCCCAGGCGATGGAGTCCCAAAAGCAAGAGAGAAGCCTTGATATTCCAGTAAGATTAGGATTAACACCAACATTCGTAGATTATCATCACAAGCGCTATGAGTATTTCTTCCTGATAAATATTCTACTGCAAACTTCAGCCTGGTAAGAGGTGTGTGTGAGGGGGTGTGTCCCGGGGTGGGGTGAGATCAGGTGATGAAAACATTTATTAATTTAACCTGTACCTCATTATCAGGCTACCGCTCCCCGCCTTTGGTGACTGACCCCATACCCACCTGTAGCCCATTTTGCAGTCATACAGTATTGAAAGTCTGGTGGGACATGGGTTCAAGGGCATTGGGAGGGGACATGTTTGTTTTGGGGCAGTATGTGGCTATGAAGGTTAGATTGGTGTGTCTGTGATCAGAAGGTCACCAGCTCAAAGCCTAGAGTGATGTCACTGTTTGCCCAGTTACTCCAGGGACTGCCTGACCCTGCTTTCTCAAAAATGTACACTGCTTTGGATAAAAGCATCTGCTGTACGGTGGTGGGTATCAGGAAAAACCCATCTGTGGATGTGGGGCCACATGGCTATTCAGAACCCCCCAGACATGACGCAGTTTTACCATAAACGATAAACACTGTTGATTCAGTAAACGTTTGATTGAAAATGAAGAAGGATAGCTCCCTGACTGGGGTTTTAAAAATGAACACGGTGCATGAGTACTGGGACACATTTAGTGCTGTTTCTGTTGAGCTTTTGTGTTTCCAGATTCAAACCAGAAAACAGGAAAGGGATTCTGATCATCTCACATCAAGCCCCCCCCGCACTGCTGTTTACTACTCACTTTATCAAAGGGAGTGCGCTGTCGCTTGTGTGCTCATGAAACTCATGACAGTATGACTGTCAAACAAATTGTTGACAAAAAAAAGACACACCACCAGGCAAGACTGCGTGCGCTTGCTGGAAATTTTTTTAGTATTTTACATCAAATATGTTAATATTTGAAAATGAAAAAACATTGTTGAACTGAACCATTGTGAATTGCCTGTTATCTATGGTTTTTAAGAAGGTGCACTCACACTTTTGACAGATAATGTACAATACACATACATATGTTCATATAAGAATGTGGAGAAAAGACACCTGGTTAATCTGAACGCTGTTCTGCAGGTCGATAAGAAGATTGTGAGGACAGAAATCGGTGTTCTGCTTCGGCTCTCACATCCAAACATCGTAAGGATTCATACTCTTGTTCATACCCATATATTAGTATTTTAGATTAGTAGGCATTTTCTAACACAATCTTAATGTACCACTTAGTCTTAATAAATAAGTAAATTTATTCTTCTGTAAGTATAGAGGCTGCTTTTATTTCTGTTACTTGTGGATGCAAATTTCTAACCAAAGCATATAAAATGGATTTATAAATTAAGCCTTATTTTGATCTTAAAAGGGTGAGTGCTGTGTGTGAATTTAAGCAAAGGCCACCAAGAAATTTACTGCATAAATAATAAAGTAAATGGATTCGGGTAGATTGACATTATACTGAATGGACATTACAGGGAAAATGTATTTTGCTACATTTGTTATTAAAATAACTGCTTAATAATGCACCTCTGGGTAAATCAGATGCCAGTAAACTTGTGTGGCCACTGTTTAAGGAATATAGGCCTAATGTGTGCATCTACGCTGCTGACAAAGATAGCATTATATGGGATATTTTTCCCATTGTTTATGCAGAACTGGTGCATGTATCTGTCCACTGATGACATCTCAATGTGAATTCTGAGTTAAGGTATCAGGATCAGACAGGCTCATTACAAATATTCCAGTAAGTATTTTACAGAGTTACAGAGATATGAGATCGTATTGCATCACAAACGGAGAACCGTTCCAGAGTAAAACCATTTCTTTCATAAATGAGACTTTTCTTTTTCAGCCTGTATGAGAAGTCGATGGAAATTGAGATTTATGTGTTCTCCCAAACTTCATTACTTTTGACACATTTAATTCCTGGGTGTGTCCTTTCAGTCGATATGCTCAACTGAATGCCTGTATTACAATATCTCCGGTAAGAGAGATGTACGGCATGGAGCCTTTGCGGTTTGAAATCCTCGGACACTTTCGAACTGTGAATCCTTGGTGTTGTGGAGAGGTAAGATGCAGTTCAGGAGGTGTGTGAAACTGACAGCTGCTGGCCACGCTCCACGAAGCAAGGAATCACAAACGAAACCATTGGCTCTATTGCTTTCTAGAGCGGCGTGTTATTGTGACAGTGCTGTTAATCTGGACGCCAGCTGAAAGTACAGTTCATTCTCGGTGTGAGTGTGCTGTTTGCTTCTCCTGCAGATTAAATTGAAAGAGATATTCGAGACTCCGGCCGAGATCAGTCTGGTTCTGGAGCTGGTCACTGGGGGAGAGCTGTTTGACAGGTAAGTTCTCAGATTTCATTATGGGAACATTCCTCGGGACTCAGGGTTCAAATTCAATTCAGATTGCGCTTTATTCTGGAGTGATGCATCTTGTATAGTATCACCTTACACTGGGATAGTGTGTGTGACATGAAAAGTATATTAAATATAGATAGCATGGATGAAGGCTCATATTTAGGTGTTGAAGCTGAGGTGGATTATATGAGTGTAATGAAATAATGGAGCATTACACTACACAGCTGTCAAACATGACAAACTTGCTGAGAGTGAGATCAGAATAGCAATCATGTTATTGCTTCCTCTCTCATCCTGATCGTGGGTTTTCAGTCCCTCGTCTGTCACATCCTGATATTTGTGGGTTAAAGTGCTTCTGCGTGGTGCTGCATCAGAGAGTGAGACCTGGCGTCTCTGTGATGATCACATTGAAAGACAGTTTAGCAGGTCGCTGCGGCTGATTCAGTGTTGGTTCTGCTGAGGTTTGGGGGGGTTGATCTTCCTGGATATCTTGATGCCGTCCGGATCAATGCTGGAGTCGGCTTTCCGTCGCGCTTGAGGGAGTAGGAGGTTGGAGTTTGACTACTGTGTGTCGCGGAGACCTGGGTTGACCTCGTAAAGCCAAAGGATGCAGGTCAATTCAGAGCAAGACACAGTAATGTACACTGTGTTTTAATTGAGCAGTAATAAGCACTTATTCATTCTGCATGTGTCCTTTAAATTGTTGGTCTGTGATGGTAAGAGCCTTTCTCTGTCGTGAGTGCTGGAGGTCCTGTAGATGATCGCTTTGTGTGGAACCTGGGTAAGCGCAGCAACAGTCCTCCTGAAGGCTCATTTTACACGATTCTGTGTCGTAAGCCTTATCCAGATCCAGACAGGACCTTTCACTTTAAAGAGAGATGACTAACATGCTATTAAAATTGCCCACACCTGACAGGTAGTCACACACATGAGTATGCGATATAAGCAAGAGAATGTTCACTATAGCATGAAATACACCGTAACCTAATTACTGTATGTAAACATTTTGCGATTTCAAATAGACCTCTAATAAAAGCTGAGAGTATATATTTTTTAATCGTTTGGTAGATTTTTGACTTTTTTTTTTTTTGCGAAATGTAAAATGGCTAATAACTACTCTTAAGTGAAGGATTGTTTGCAAAGTGATCACAGGAGAGATGCTTTGAACATGGGGCTGATATCAGCACATGTGCACTGCATTTTCCGTAGGATCGTCGAGAAGGGGTATTACAGCGAGCGGGACGCCGCCGATGCCGTCAAACAGATCCTGGAAGCCGTTGCAGTGAGTCCATGCTTTTCTTAATCAACTTAAACCGCACTTACTCTGATTTTCTAGCAGCTATTCAAACATGCCCATCTTTATCATGTTGTGAATTAAGTAATGCTGGTACCACAGATTTCAGGTTAGCATCTGATATTTAAAATGAAGTTAAAATTAAATGCCACTTGTAATCTGGAATTCTTCTCAGCATTTAGGACATATGAACAACATGTCTAAGTATAGCTGAGATAGAAAACCGATGTGTTACTGTATGTTTCAGTTTGTGTAAAATTCACGAGTTCAATGAAGACGTCTCCCGCGTGAGCAAAAGGCTAGCCTATCAGAAGACACTTCAGTAGCTTGTGGCATGAAGTCCTAATCTGTGATGCACAGAGTTATTACGTACGCCCATGAAATCGCCTTCAGAGGCCAGACCCTAGTATTCCTTGTCTGAAAAGCCATTATGCTCAATGGCTTACCGTAATGGCAGAGATTGATGAATCAATGAGTCTGAAATAGTTCACGAAAAGCTGTGTGCTACCCCGTCAACTATTAATAATGCATTGGCCGAGCCTGCTAATATAAATGACTTTTAGGCTTTTTAAAGAGGGTGAGGGGCTGAAAATAGGCCTCTCGTATAAGTAGGTCTCGCACCGGAGGTGCTTACAGGTTTTTACCTGGTCACCTATGTTACGAGTGGTCAGGGACTCAATGTTCACCTTACCATATTCGCAAGCTTATTCATTTTTGGATTTCCTTCTGTAAAAATCTAATGGGCTGCTTTAAGTATATCCCATATGTTTCAGTAGAATATTACAGAAGCTTTTTTGTCACGTTCCCAAAATAAATTTCTAACTTTCTAAGTTGTTTACGAAGAGCTAATTTGAGGCTGAATTCCACAGGGCATACATTGTTCCCTCTCCCTTCCGCGTTTTCGTCGATCACACACTGCTTATCAGACCGTATCACTTTTCACAGGACAGGACACTGAACTCCTTAACCTGGCATTTCTCTAGGTCGGATAAAGGAAAGCAGGCTTGAAGCCTGAAAAAGCATCAGTCATCAGGAAAGAATGCATATTCACAACTTGCTGTTCCAGTGTGCAGATGAATTCCACGGAATCCATGAATATATAAGTGGTACACAAATTTGAATATCCCGCATTAACTGTTTAGGAGGATTTTTAGGACATGACTAATTTAAGCCTATAGTTAGTGCCAGGTAATGCAGGTTATGAGATTATAGTAAAATATAATGCACTTAATATAGCTTCATCCTGCACATGTCGGGACCTATCACTTTCAACTCGAAGTCACAGCTGGCGAAAGGAACAGTGTGTGACTGTGCAGCAGATGTTATACAGCCGTAAACCGGTGATCTGCAGTTAATATTGTATGCAGAGAGTGTACGGGAGAGGGTGATATACAATGAATCGGAGGTTTACGCATTATTAAATATGGTGACCGTACAAATATAAGGGATAGACAGAAAGTATGTTCATGTGTTTGGCTCGTTTTGATTTCCTGTATTGTATCGGTTGGCCAAGACGTCGTGTTTAATCTTCACAGCATTACTGCAGACAACCCTATCTTGTTTGTTACTCTTTAATGATGCAGCATGATTCCAGTAAAAATCATAATGGATCGACCATGACGATGCATGTCTTGGCACTAGGAAACCAGCATGTTTCAATGCCTTGTAGTGCCTAAGAACCTCACTGATGAATAATGACTGTAAAAGAGCAGCAATGGTCGATGAAATCAGTGTAAAAGGCTGTTTCATTTTATTTTCATGTTGTCCTGATGTATAAAAAGTGAATCCATCCATCCGTTCATCAATCCATCTATCCATGCATACATGCATAACCCCTTGTCCAGTTGTAGTGAGTCTGCAGCCTAACCCAGGAAGAGGGAGGGTGTGAGGCCCAAGTCACCCAGTAAGGGATGTAGACTGGATATAACCTAAATAAATTAGGTCTTTATAGTATTACACACAATATGTCTAGAAGAACATGATGATTTTAATTTCTGTTACTCGCACATGTACCTATTTGAAAAACATGACACATTTTCATGTAGTGATGGATGATGAGACAATCTTATGTCAGATTAGTCATATACCGCTTGTTTTAATGCTCAAATGATTCTCATAATTAATAAAATAATTTTACTAATAGGAGTCTTATTTGCCGGTCATGGTCGGCCCTTGGCTCATTCCCATCGGATATTTTGCAGTCTCTTCATAACAACAAGGAGGGTTAATCAAAAATAAGCTGACCGTCCTCTTGTGATGTAAACCTCACGATATGGGAATTCTGTGTTACAAAGCAGAAGGCTGATTCATGGAGAACCGGGAACAGAGGAATGCTGGCCAGTTGCGGGCAGCAGAGATTCACCTTCGATTCCCTTTCCAGCCAGATGTATCAGGATGGATTTAGAAGTCAGAGATCAAAGCTTCAGTAATATAATGAGAAGGAGCCAAGATTATTTGTGTCAGATCTGACATGGCTTGCAGATGCTGGAGTGAGTTTTTAGTGGGCACATTTGTGTGTGTGTGCATGAGACACAGCGGCTGTGCTCCTCTTAGGTCCTAATAAGATGAAGATGAAGACAGCAGACCTACGTCCGGTGTCGCTTGGAGTCTGTAGTATTGATCAGCCACTCACCTCCACACTTGGGCAGAAGCTTCTTTGCTGCTTTGTGCCTTGGTAGTGGCCCCTGTTTCCCCTCTGCCTGGCTTACAGAGCAATGCAGGCAAGGAGACAAGATGATGAGAAGGATCGACACTGAGGGCGGCGGCATTTGGGGGCGGGGAATAGGGCCCCCATGGGGCACCAAGGAACAAAGGAAAAGAGGATTTCTGAAGTGTCTTGGACGCAGCCTTTGAAGTCATCAGCATAGCCAACGTCGCCTTTGTTCAATGTTGAATTGCTGGGATTGAGGTTAACTCCAGTTCTGGAGCTGGCAGTCTCTGTCTTCAAACCGTGGCCATCTGGACTGCTTTCATCCTTGTGAATGCCTCAGACTCCATTGGTAATACAGTTCGCTGTTCTGGCTGGGCACGCCAGGGCTCGTGATTAAAAGTGTCCTGCGAAAATGCCAAATAAAGGGTATTTAAAATGTTCGAATGTTATTCAATGACTGCGTGCATCAGTGCTGGATGCACAAGTCTAAAAATCAATCAGCATTTTTTTTCTCGGATACTGATATTGCAGCTGATCTCTGGATGTAAATTCAGAAAAATCAGCTGGAGATCATATGTAGAAACAGGTCAGTAGAAATGTAAATGGTTCTTTTAATAGTGCACACACTTCAGTTATAATGTGAGACATTAAGATGCCTTTGATGTCAGACGGTAAAGCAGAATAATAACTGTGTTAATCCCACGTCTTTGCTCTAAGCCAGGCTCGTTGTCTCAGAGATTGATAGCTGTGAGCGAATAGGACGCTCATACGATCAATAAATGGACTCATAAAGGCAACATAACATAAAAACAACATAAAAGGCAGCCTTGCTTTGCTACTTTTGTGCAATGGATGTTTACAAACATTTATCATTATGCAAAAATATTCATCACTTTGATCGTTTGATTGCAGCATCCCTTGTATAGGCAGTAATGTATGATAGTTGGCGCTTTGTTCTGGTCACAATGAGCAGTGGGATGATTTCAAACTGCTTTTTTAACTAGGGGGTGCATTGATTGTGAGCACCACCTCCCACCTCAAGGGTTACGGGTTCGACTCTTTGTCTGTGGGGTATGTGTGTCACTCCTGTGCATTTAGGTGGGTTTCCCATGGGACTCTCTGGGGTGTCCCCTGCCTCGCGTCCTTTGTCCCCTGGGAGAGTCTCCAGGCTCACCTGCATAAATTAGCAATCAATTTGCAATTGGTTTGGACCGATAAATTACTAAATCAGTTTGATATGAATGATTTTAGAGATGCTTTATGACCAATATTAAACCCCTTTAAACCTTTTTCCACTAGGGCTCTTCTTAACATTTAAATGGCCTTTTATATGAAATGAGGATGAAATAGCTTATTATTGAAATCGTCGAAATGAAATGTTGTAGTACTGGATGTGTTGCAGGGGTTCCTTTCCTGAAAATGCACGTTTACTGGCAACTCTTTGTTTCATCTCATAATATCGCACATGTTTACTAAGCACATGAAGTCGGTGAGTAAAACTGGGTTATTTGTGGAACCGAGTCTCTCCCAGGGGAGTGATCTGACAGCAAGGACTTGTGGGAATTTTAGTTTTCTTGTACTCATCTAATGAGATAGGACAACTTATCTGTGTCAGCTCCTCCGAGTCCCTCCGAAAGGGATAAAAGTATTTCCCCTTGACATAATTTACAATATAAGCCTTTGAAATGGGTAATGGTGCCATATTTGCAAGCGGGAGCGTTACCATCATGTGACCTGTTATTAGCAGAGATAATGACGTGAGACCCCAGAACCTCAGTCACAGCAGAGTATGGAATCCAGGCTAATCTATTGCTCCACGTTTTTTATGCCTGTGGTAAGCTACATTTTAAATAACTGAAACTATTTCAATAGTACAATCAAATTTGGACTATTATGTCTGAACATGTTGTAGTGGTACACATTTATGAACTATACAGCCTAGTATTTAAAAACATATTGGTAGAATAATGATGAGCATTATTATACTTAAAATTCTAATTATTATCCTTATTATCCTGTAAGTGGAATAAAAGCTGTGACATGGAGACATTTGTCCAAACCTGTAATTGAATCATGTGATGAGCTGCTTGTTCTGTGATGTTTTGCTTTATAGATCAAACAGAGAAAAGCACTTTATCGAGTAATAAAATTAGCTGTTGTGAAACACCCATTTCCCATGACTGGCTATCTATACAGGGCAAGGTGAGTCCCAGGAAGCGTGAGGCCCAAGGCAGGGCACAGCCTGGCTGGCATGCCAGTGCACTGCAGGGCACACACACACACACACACACTCTCTGGGCACTTTAACGATGCCTCTCCTGCTGGGTGGTTTTGGAAGGAAAGCGGAGTGCCCAGGGGAAACCTACGAAAGCAGGAGATGCGGAATTTCAGCCAACAAACATTCAAATTAATGCTTCCATCTTTTGGCTCAAAATATAGTTAAAAGCTGCAAGGGGAAATACGCATCCAGCAAATTAAAAATTAAAATATGGAAATTAAAAATGTAATCAAATATGAAGAAATTGCTCTTTAATATTGCAAAATACCACTGTTGGCATTACCAATTTCAGTAAGTGACTAAATATAAAATAGCTACTTTTAAAACCTTTCATCTCAACTTTTTCAGAAAATCAAACAGAAGCTTTATTTAAGAGAGCATTGGTTTTGTTTTGCCCATTCATCCCATCACACTTAAAGATCTGTGATCGTATGTTTCTGTCTGCTGAATGCTCCTGCTCGTATTCAACTCCCTGACGGTTTTCCCTGATGAGCTCATCACCGTCACACTGGCCAGTGGCTGAGGTTCACTCTACTACAGTACTTTACCACTAAGGCAAATTTAAACGATTTCCCAAGGCATCACAACGGCACTGCTCCTTAGAAAATACATTAAGAAATTAAACTTAAATAGGTGAAAAACCAGTAGGTAGAAATTCCTCAAGGGGAGACCTTCTAGTGTCATTTTCAAAGAGTTATAAAACTTCCAGTTTTTCAAATGACATAAAAACATTCTTACCGGGGAGCAAACTCTGGAGAGCGGAATAATGAATGATAGGAAAGTGAAATTCAGGCCCCATCGCTGGATCTACTGGAAGTCTGTGGATGGATGGCGGCCAGGCAAAGCAGGGGTGGTTTTTAATGTTTAAAAATCCGGTTTCTGGGGAAGAATGAATGTTTCACAGCCTGAATAAGAAAAGAAAGCACGGTGACCGACAACTGCTATTAGGCTGTAAATATCATCAGTAGAAAAGTACAGAGTAAATCACCTGCCCACGCACTCTATACCACTGAGGCTAAGCATGTACCCTTAGGAAGGGAGAAAACAGATATCTCAAATTATACACAGGGAAGTACCATCGAGGTTTGATTAATTCAGCCTGAATTGCTACTGCAATAGTAAGAACATAAAAATTATAAATAATTTGGATATTTAAGTACGCACGCTCCCCAGGTTACGATGGTCCGTGTTGTGATATTTTGTGGAGTATTTCAGTTCCATTCTGTTTTTTACAGAACATTATTCAATAAATTACATGAGATATTCAACGCATAAATTAGGCTTTGTGTTAATGATTTTGCCCAACTGTAGGCTAAGGTAAGTGTTCTAACTATGTTTAAGGCAGGCTATAGGCTAGGCTATGATGTTTGCTAGATTAGGTGTACTGTATTAAAATGCATTTTCGCCTTACGACAGGTTTATCGGGAACGTAACCCCATCGTAACCCGGCGAGAGGCTGTAATGTGAGAGCTAATTGTGACCTTTGTCCAAAGATACGATGTCAGGATGTCAGGAAAAGAGAGAGCGCCTTTGGAAACTGGAAAGTCTTTGCTTGGGGCCCTGATGGTTCTCACTCTCAGTCTTCCAAGGTGTCGAAAAGTTTCTGAGTTCCTTTTAATCTCTATTGTAGCAGACTAACTCTTAAGCCTCGTTTTTAAGGTTTTCTATCTTAATATGCATGCATGTCTACTACCTCTGTTTAACCGCATTCGTTCTCTTTCTTGTAAAGCCTCTTCTGATTGTAAATGTGGCAATCCGGAATTGATGCCAAACCCATGGCTGTGACATTCAGATGATAGAAATAGTGTGTGGATTTTACTCTCTGCAGACTTTCCCTTACAAGCTGGAACAAAAAATGCTTCCTGGAGGTGTCAGAGGGCCCTTTTTTAAGCTGTACAGCTATTTTTTCACTCTGAGACTTTTTTTCCCCTCCCGCACGCAGTACCTGCATGAGAACGGAGTGGTGCACCGGGACCTGAAGCCAGAGAACCTCCTATATGCCACTTCAGCTCCAGATGCTCCTCTCAAAATAGGTGGGTCCCGCACAGCTCGAAAGGGAACTGTGAAGCAGTGGGCCGTCGTCCCAGTGGATGTCTGGTATAATTTCATTAGAAGATTATTGTCTTTATTGACTGTTTTTACAGCCAGACGTAGTCATTTGCGTAGCCAGACATTAGTTGAATCACATTTTGTCCTTTGTTAACCTATAATGACCATGACCAGGGTGGAGAGAGAGAGAGAGAGATAGATAGATAGATAGGTTAGGCGTTAACCTCACGTTACATCATAAAGGATTTGAATGTTACTAATTTTTCATTTTTTCCCAGCTGATTTTGGTCTTTCAAAAATCGTGGATGACCAGGTCACTATGAAGACAGTGTGTGGGACTCCTGGGTATTGCGGTTAGTTGACGTGTCCACTATTTCACCATGATAAATGTTTCATTAATTTTACTATATTATGTTAACTTAGTACTGCTGCATGCAAGTTGTTAGTAACAAATACCAGGTTTTGTGCCAGTGATTATGCCAAATGACCATTGATCCTAATGGGTCAAAGTGGGTGACTCACTGTATTTTTACACCAGGGATATTTACATCATTCCTCCTTGTGCCACTTTCTTTTGGCACCATTCCAGTGATCTTGGGCAAACAGCTGAACTGTGACAATGCTGACACCTTTATAAATACACAATCCAACCCATCCGCGTGTTCTGCAGGGATATTTCAATCCACGGAGCGTTAAACTGGCATCAGAAGGTGACGGAGGGTTTCATCAGATCCTGTTCATTGTTTACCACGTATGGGATGATGCGCGGAGAAAATCTTCAGTTGCTGTGTTTATTTTTATCCGACTTTGAAAACGGTTCATCGGAATTATGAAAAGTATCACTGATGCCCTGAAACATTCCTCAAAACATTCATCGTTTGCATATTTAATTACTGACTATGAACATTCTCGCATTTCTTTTTTCTTTGATTATTCTCTTATTGCACAAATTTCATACCGGGGTCATTCACACACCACAAAAACTAAACGGCACTTTTCCAACATCTAATTTAATTCTCACACATTGCCCCCCCATGACCCCCTACTGTAAAGACTGATTCTGAGCATCTCCCGTATGCTGTAGGATTCACATGTGACAGCTGACCGTCCTGAAAGTTGCAGATTTTGCAACCGTTGCCTTGACCATTAAAATCGTTACTCTTCTGAAAGAGACAAAGGCAACCTTTAAGCACATTTCCATTGTGTGCAGACATGGAAAGTACATGTAGTGACGATGCCACTCATCTGAAGCAGACGTCATACGAGGATGCTAACTGCCACAAATACGCAGAAAGTGCATGAGAAGGAGCCTTCACATGTTTTCCAGTCAATGCAGACCACCGTACAAGGCTAATGTGTAACAGGTCAATACTGTTGTGAAAATTGTATATCCATATTCACATTCAAATGACATCAGTCATTAGCTTTTGCTTCCATCAAAGCACGTCAGGTAGGGCTTTATTAAAAAAGCATAGTTTTTGCATATTAAACATACTACTTCTGAACTGTAACCCTTTACACTCAATGATGTTGCTGCCCGATACCAGAAAGCTGTAACCCCTTGGTTCATTTCCTGTTGTTCACTGTCCGAGTTGCAAAGTCCTTTTTACTCGTAGAGTCGTTCGCGGCTATACAGCTCATAGCGTATGCTGTTCCGAATATAAGCAGTATGGAAGATGACTCGTATTTCGGTGGTTTCCTCGGGCCCCTCGCAAATAGATAACGTGGCTATGAGTCTGAGAAGGCCGGCTTGGCTGTTGCTGAGCACCATTAATCAATCCATTTGTGTGTTGAATTAAGAGGCTCAAGTGCATTGGCATCCCAGCTTACATCTCGCCACTGCCTGTGCTCCCGGGCGCTGTAAGCCCAGTATGAACGCACGTCTTGTCTGTGCATGACCGGCGAATAAGGATTTTAATTAAGGAGCGGAATGTATCTAAGGGATGTGGGTCCCTGCAGAAACGCTGACCGCTCTATTACAGCGTGATGGATGGACCCTTTCACTCCATGCTAAGCAACAAAGCAGTGCTTGCTTTGCATTACAGGCACGCCTAACAAAAGGCAAATACCCAAACTGTGATTGCAGGATCATGTTAATGTATGCAGAACAGCAGGCTACTAACCTACTTATCCATGCTAATATTAATGATCTCTGAATATGCAGATTATTTGCATGTAAGATAGACAGATAGATCACAATACACACATTTAGACAGGAAAAAAGACAGACGGTAATAAACAGTAGCAATAATTAAATAATATAACTATGTATATGTAAAATTACAAGTACACTTGTACAATATATGCACATTATATGTATATGTATATGAATGGATGAGTCTGATATATTCTTTGTCTCCCTCAGCTCCTGAAATTCTTCGGGGTTGTGCCTACGGGCCTGAGGTGGACATGTGGTCAGTGGGAGTCATTACGTACATCTTGTAAGTTGCATCTGTTGTAATTTCTAGAAAATGCATTGATTGCATTACAAAAAAACAAGCATTCCACCAAGGTATTTCAGTATACCGTTTTATTAGAACCTACTTAAAACAGACCATGATCTGATACATTTAAGGGTGAATGCAGAGTTTCTCATTTTTAAAGGCCAACACAAAGTCTATATTATAACGTTATAAAAATTGTAATTTCGACGAAAGCGTAATATATGGATTAGCATAGTTTACTTGGAGGAATTTAATGCTGTGTTTCAGCTTTTATATAATTTATTATATTATAGCAATCGTCTTCATGTTCTGTAACAGGGGTTTTCAGATTTAATCCAGGCACCCAAGCTAGGGGATCCCTCCCAATAATACATAACCAAGACCTAAGATGCCACTGAATGTTTTTTGTTCTTACATGTTGTGTGAAATACCTATTAATAATGACTTTTAGCCAATTTACTAAACGTCCCTATAGACCACCGACAACCGTCCCACAGAGCCCTGGCTGAAAACCAACATATGCATTAAATGCATTAAAAACTGAGTTTCAGAATAATTTCAATTCCCAGTCCCTGTGTAATACTATCATTATGGTAAATTGCTTCTTGATTAAGATTAAGCATAACCATTAAATGATAAACTATGGTTAAAAAATGCTATGGTCCATAGCTAATCATTATGTGTTTTCTTTTTGAGCTAATTACAACAAGGCCCCTTACTATTCCTAATGATTAACCTCACATTATGTTAAAATGTCCATTAGTGACCAACTACGTATGGGTGGCTAAGGGAGAAGGAGAGAACGTTTGACAGAGTTAAGAGTAGTTCTAAAAAAAAAAAAAAAGAAAGGGTTTCAGTCTGTTTGCCCAGCATCAAAACCCTGAATCTGAAACATAGGGGAAATGAATGTCAGTCAGCAAAAAAAACTGAAAGGCAAAATATCCAACTGTCAGGATGAGGATATAGACTTCAGCATAAAAATGATTGTTGACTGCTTATTTTGAGAGATGGTTGCTCATTTTTAAGGACAAATTCTTGACTGGTTCCATGAATCTAGTAGCGTAGCTTACGGCCTTAGCACAATTTTATATACCCTTGAGTTTTTTATACGGAGAATAAAAATCTTAATTATTCAAAAGTGTATTTTCTTATTTCCTGGGAGAAACACTGGATCTTGTTTTAATTTGGTACATACCACCGGAACTTTCTAAACTGCTATCCATGAAATTTCTGCAGCATAAATGTACGGTTCGGTATGAATCATCTCTCGAAAAAAATAACAAGGAATTTGTATGGTTATATAATCAATGGAAATGGAGATGCCTAATAAATCCTAATATGAATGGAATCCAGATGAAGTGAAACATCGGTAGGACCCTGCAGAGGTTATTCCTTTTTCAGAAAAATCCTAATTACACTGCAACATTGGCCTGATCTTTCGTTCCATCCTTTAGAGTTCCTTTCCTCACTTCTTCATGCTCCGCTACACTCTTGGGCTGTCTTCTGTCCACCTCATATTCCTAGGAATTTGTGTCTCTGGGAATTATGGTCACCCTCATCAGAGAGCCACCTCGTCGCTGCGAAAACCATTTCCAAATCTGAGGGTTGGACAATAATTTCAGCTTAGACTATGTCTTGTCCAACAATTAATATCAAACGCATCGGTATTGTAACTGTGAATATTTGTTCTAGTTCTGTTAACCTTGAGTTGAAAGGCAGCCCCGAAATTATCTATGTGAAACCGTAGTCTTGGTGTTAACCCTGCAGAGCAAAGACTGCAGCAGAACAGATGGCACCTGGCAGTAAACTGCCAAGCCTGACAGGAAATCAGAGCTCGGCAAGTCCTCCTCTCGTCAACGGCTGAGAACGCACCTGCTGTTACACACAGATCGAGCTGCTTTCCCTCCTTCTTTATTGACTGCCATGGTTTTTAGAAAAACACCCCCCCAAATATTCCATTCCTGTGCTTTTCCTTTGGCAGACTGTGTGGCTTTGAACCGTTCTTTGATGAACGGGGTGACCAGTACATGTTCAAGAAGATTCTTAACTGCGAATATGAGTTTGTCTCCCCCTGGTGGGATGATGTGTCGCTAAACGCCAAGGACCTGGTGAGTGATGATCATGTTTATACTGGGACCAGTTCCTCTTCTGAAAAGAAAAATAATTAAAAGTTGATTTTCGATTCCTCAGCTTTCTTGGCCTTCGTTAAACTGATGAAATTCACCTTTAAAGTGTGATTTTGGAGCTGACAGGAGGGACACATGAAATCAGCATTAAAGCTTGTGATGGCATGATGCCTGTATTTGTTGGCTGCTGTCGGCTGTGTTACATGACATGTGGTCTTTTTGCATATGGCCACTGAAAATGTAAGACACTTTTCTTAAGCTAGTATTATTGCGTAATATGGCGAGTTTATAGTATATATTCTGTTGTGCGCTATGCTAAATAATTGTTTTTAAATCTGTGGCTAATTAAATTATCTCTAAAACAGAAATCATATCTAATGTCAATAGACAGCCAGTAAGAGGCAAGGTTAGTGTAATTAAATAATTTATTATTAAATGCAAGCTTATTAGCAAATATTTTGTGGTTATCACATTTAATGATTATATATATATATGGATGTTACATTTAATAACGCAGTTATTAGTAAATTAGTAAATTTTGCATGTAATAGAAGAGATGGCCGTGCTCTGGATAATCCGTGTGGCCTGAGCGCCTGTCTTTGTCCTGTAGGTGAGGAAGCTGATTGTTCAGGATCCAAAGAAGCGGCTGAGCACCGTGCAGGCCCTGCAGCACCCCTGGGTGACGGGCAAGGCCGTCAACTCCGCCCACATGGACACAGCGCAGAAGAAGCTGCAGGAGTTCAATGCCCGCCGCAAGCTCAAGGTGGGCGCCACCCCCCCCCCCTTCCCAGCCGGCGGCCGCACGTGCGTGGGCCGGCTTCAATCGGGGACGTCCGGTGGCGTGCCTGAAATCTGCACGGTGCCATGGGCTTATGAAAGCAGGACAGACGGCGGACATTTTCTGTGTGTGATGCTGCCATGTTGGCACATTATTACAGGGCCTGCTGTGAACAGCAGAGCATTGGGCATCACTGCGCCGTCCCACCCAACACTGTTCGTCAGAGCGGCCATTGTCTCTGCCACCATCCTAACTGCACTTTGGCTAGATCAGAAATGAGGAGCCGGCAAGCAAAATGAGTAAAGCAGTAAATAATACAGAATGTGCTTAATTCACATTTCTCTTGTACATCTTTTATTCACTAAAGATGCTGGATATGGTTTACATCACCCTTATTATGTAGTGCACTCCTTGTCACATGCTCCTGCAGAGTGGCCTGTTTTTTTAGGTGCATAAAGGAAATAAATTGTAATGCAGAACATGCTGAACATGTCATGGGTTGATAATTATAATAGAACGCAATTGTTTTATTTATAAGCAAATAAGGACGACACTTTCAAATTTCCCTCACCACGTTTTAATGTATGTACACATAAACACAAAGCAGCTTAATCACGCATCACTGAGCCGTCAAACATATGTACACCAAATTCCCACACTGGATGTGGGTTATTACTGTTGGGCTGGAAGACCATGTTCTGCCACCCTTGTGTGTCGCAAACTGTGCATAGCTGCATGCACCTGACGTCCAGCAGTACCAGTGGATTCTTGTGACAAGATACTCTGTGTATTTGGCAGGCGGCCGTGAAGGCTGTGGTGGCCTCCTCTCGGCTGGGCAGCGCCGGCAGCCATAACAGCACCGACAACAGCAAGATCAGCTGTAACCACTCTTCTGTCCAGGAGGGGGCGCCAGAAAGACAGGCTCAGCAAACCCAAAACCCAAAACAGGGGGACTCCTAGACGTTTGTGTCTTGGGTCTTCCATTGGGTCGGAAGACGCCGTCATCTTGTGAGAATAAGAAACGGCTGATTTTAACAGATGAAACGAGATCGTCTCACAGGTCGGGGGCAGTGCTGACCTCAGACAATTTTGCATGTGACTGCTTATGATTTAAACAAAATGAAAAAAATGCCGCATGAATGCACCTGCGTGACAGCGTGACTCTTCACAGCTTCATCTTGAAATGACCATTTGCGGAGCTGACTGTTCCTTCCACTAAAACACCTTTTCATGAACTACACTGAGGAGCTTCACCTAATGGACACGGAGGAAATGATGTTTTTGCTGTTTGTAATGGTTGCATTTTAGTAAACTTCATTTCGTTAATAAAATAAGTTAGGTATGGTACAGCATTCTAGGGTTACCGCCAATTGTGACGAGTAGGGAAGGGGGGGGGGGTGTTGTTTACAGAACTTATTTAAGGTTATATGCAATACATTCCGTTTAAAATACAGACATAAACCAACAAATAAATGGCCATACAGTTGTAACTTTACTACATTTTGAAAAAGATTGCCTTATCCACTTGTTTATACACTTTGATAGAAACGTTACATATGTTTAATAATAAGGTCAAAATCCATGTGTGGAAAAAAAAAACATTCTTAGGACACATGGTAGGAGATATATCTTGTAGAGTCTAAGCTGTTCTGTAGTGTTCACAGTACTTCTGACATTAAAGACAAGCTACCAAAATACCCAGTTCATAAAGTTGCCCTCCATTTTTACTGAGGATCAAGAAACACAGAAACGATTGTGAAGACGTTTAACATATTATCTGAATAATCTGTTAGTGCCAAATACAATTGTGCTTGAAGACTGTACTGCTTTCTCAGAATGTCTGAAATATGCCTCCCCTCCTACATCTAAACCGAAATATGATTTGTGCTCAAATGAATTATATATTACGTAACACCCATCTGTCCATCTTCCAACTGCTCATCTTGAGCAGGATCACAGCTAGTATGAAACTTAACGTAAATATTATTGGATTTTTTTTTAAGGCAGCCAAATGAATATATCAAGCTTGAGTTGGGCAGGAATGTTTTCATGAGTATGGTTTTTGAACTTGGCGATTGTGTTCATGTGCATGTTCGTTTTTAAGGCCAGAGTCATGGGTCATAACTCTTACCCTCCATAACAAAAGCTGGTTTAAGCTAGAAGCCTATAGAGAATCAGAAGTTTGCTGTTGAACAGGGGATGTTTTGCATGTGAGAATGTACTATTACATTAAATAACTGCTGCGACTGTCTTTCAATAATGCATTGTATTTTGCAGTATACAATAATTACACAATATGGAAGTTCCCATTTTGTATATTTAAAGTTTGTATAAATCAAAAGATAGTATGTTTCTGTATATGAATGAGCATTTGAACAGTAAAAACGGACTACTCTTTAAATGGCATTTCTGAGATTTAATCTGTATTTCAATGCAGTTGAACAATAAACAATGTCGGTATAAAAGCCATGTTTCAAATATACTGCGTGCACACCTTTTACAGTAGTGGGTTGAAGCTGGAAACATTCATAAATTCAGATACACACAAATTTACTAAAGACCAAAAAATCACCACAAAACATTTTTGAAGTATCATGTTGTACCCCGTTGGGTGTATCCGTGGTAACACAGTGTAACGTTACAGCGTGCGCTTGCGGTAACGCTAATGTCACAGCGTGCTCACGGTAATGCTAATGTTAGCTTTTACCTTAGCCGTTAAATATCAAAACTTACACCTGGAAAACTGCATGTTTAAATACAATGAATGCCAGCATTTCAGGTCAGAACCTCAAACCAATTACATTAAGTCCTAATATTAAAATGCCCAAAAATGTACAATATATTTCTCTAGAATCACAATATTGTAAAACCTTATAATAAACATACATTAGTAAAATGGAAACTTTGATTTCAATTTTAAACATCATACCAGGGCCAAAGAACTAATGAAATCTTTCTTGGCAGTTAGTTTGTTAACCATTGCTTATTGTTTTACAAAGCCATTAGAAAGATAACGTTTGACTTTGCTGATAAACTAAAGGTAGCTTGAAGGAACTTACTGTACCTTTTATATGTGGATTAAAAAAAAGCCATATACATACACAATGAAATAGTGAAAATATTGATTTTTTTAATTAACAGTACTTAAATCTTAAATACTTAAAATATTCTATTTACAGTAAAATTAACTTAAAAGTTTTCGTGCAATGATCCATATCTAGCTAATGTTCTTTCCTTCTTCAGCCACAGCATTTTAATTTATTGAATATTTATGGTAGAAATTAAACTAAATAAAAGCACAGTTTACACCCTGCCCACCATTCAGTCCACGTTGGTCTTCGCTCATAAAGCTTACTGTTTTCTGTGTATGTCATAATTACACAGATTGAGGACTAAAAAAGTTGTGCGTTAATCTTGCTTACTTATTTTTCCTATAGCCAAATCAGAAAGAAACTGTAGTGTTGTACAGCGCTTTGTCACCTGTCTGTGAAAGGTGCTTTATAAATAAATTTTACTTACTTAAACATTTCTCTAGTTTAGAGCATGCATTCATTAAATAAATTCACATAGTATATACCCAAATATTTGATACATTCTCAAAATCCATTGTGCGCAAAGACAATTGAAACTTAACTTTACTGTCATTTCCAAAGAGGTGAGCAGCTGCATATTACCGTACTGTGCTTTGGGTTCAAACCACCCAAAATCTTGAAATAATCTTCTCCTAGAGTAATCCTAATTACACCATAGTCAACAGATGACGTAAAGCAATACAAAAACACCTATGAAAAGTCCGATTCCCTTTAGCCCATGATTTAAAAGCTAACTACCAGCAATTCATAATATTATTCATCTTGCAGAGGAATGTATCAAAACTGTCTCATAATGGCAGCTAAGAATGTTTTGATCTGAAGGTAAAAAAAGTTTGGTCACACAGTCAGAGCCCTTCGCAGGTCCACAAAGAAGTTGATGAGACTGCTAGCCATTGCAGAGGCCACGGCGGACTGGGGCAGCATGCCCCGCAGGTCTGTCTGGATGTATCCTGTCAGCAGCCCGTGCGTCGGCACCCCCTCTGTGGGCACGCAGAACCAGCCACAGGGGTGGTTAAAGCCCCTAACGAAGCCCTCCAGCTCGCCAGGGTGTTCCACACTGATACCTGTCACAAGGCATTTCAGAGCTGCTTAGAAAAGCATTCTCTATGAGCAGGTATGCTAGAAGCATTTGGCGTTTACACTAAGAGTAACGGTGGTGCTTACTGCCAATTGAACCATGTGTTTACGTGGGGCTCAGGTGGTTGTAGGGCCCGTTAGCCACAAACTACACTAGGTGGGATGGGGGCCCCAAAGTTTTGCTTTTTGACAGCAACCCCAGAAAATACAAACCAGCTTGTAAGAGGTCAGTGATTCAGCCAGAGAAAAAGAAATTCTTAAATGAACACAGTATATACAAAAATGCAGTCCAAAGACTCATCGTGAAAGATTATAGGAATATGGACTAGAATACTAACCACAGGAAAGGAGCCCATTTTGGTAGTCAGTGGTGTAGGAGAAGTCGACAAATTCCCTGGGAGCGATAATATTCCAGAGCTGTCCTGCTGTCGTGTACCGCAACATACAGCAGCCAGGCTGTGTAGTACAACAACAACATTCATCTAAATATTAAAAACAACTGGAGTTTCAGAACCACCTGCAGCATAACTATGAATCGAGTATCATTTACATCTTAATCACCACAAAAATAACTCCAGTGGATTGATTGTTTTTCCTAATAACTTATCCCACTTTACTACATTGTAACAGATTTTTGTATTTTGAACAGTATTTTACTGCGATATGTGCACTAAAATGCTGTAAAACACACATACAGTAAAGTACTGTATATAGCAAAGGATTATGGGAAAATATACGGTCACTAACGTACAGTACCCCTTTACTGTAAATCTATTTACAGTAGCTACAGGGCTCGCGAAACTCTGACCAATGGCAAGGGAGAGAAGCGGCGGTAGAGAGAGAAGGAGGGTTACGGACAGTTTATTACACATTTATAACAATAGAATTTGGCTAAAAGGAGTAGTAAATTAATCAGAAAGTTCTTTTTTAATATTGGGTTTTTTGGGAATCCAAAGTAAACATTCGTAAGGGATATTAAAAAGTCTGGTGGCATGGTCCATACTGCGCGTGCAGAGTTAACTTTGGCGGTTAGGGTGACATTTTAAAACAGCGACATAAGGTTTGGAGCCTTTTCTAGTGGCTGTCATCTTACTGGTGAGTCAACTAACTTAGCCTAAGTAAACGCTAGTTTATTATTTATATTATTTTTAGCTGCCAGTAAGTTACTGTAAAATTTACAGCAACCTTTTTTCAGTGTAGGCAAGATAAACCCTGCAGGCCAACCCAGTCCAGTCCGCAGTGCCGAGCAGGACCCAGCATGCTGTCAGTGACTGGGGACCCAACAAGCACAAGCAGCCCATTAGTAAGCTATTAATCTGCGCTTAACATCAGCTGAGTCACATAAATCGCTGGGTTATGGAGATTAAAACACACAAGAACACCAAGGGGCCCCCATTGATGGGCCACCCCATGAGGCAGAGTGGATTTGGAAACCTTCCTCAAATTCAGAGAGGGAGGGAGCCTGCAGGCCAAGCTGAGAGAGGGATAGAACCTGCAGACCCAGCTTAGAGAGGGAGGGAGCCTGCAGACCCAGCTGAGTGAGGGAGTCCGGCTCAAACCCACAGCCCGAGGCCCGGCCACCCCTCCCTGAGCTCAGAGACCACCCTGCTACAACTGCATGTGTGGATTTAATTTAATTTTCACACCTAAGGGCTAATTAATGGCAACAGATTATTCAGATCGATCCCTATCTGTTAGCATTGGATGTTCAAGGTAACTGGGGTTAACTGTACGGCACTCAAAGGCAGCCAGACTGAAATGAATGGCTGACATCAACCACACTGACTCACACGCACACATTTTCTCCCACTTTTCTGTCAACACTCAGTAAGATTACAGGCCTCCGGGAGCCTCATCTGCAGGCCGGCAGCAAGTCGTGTGACAGCCACCAAGGCAATTAATAAATGCATGAAAGGCACACTTCCATTCCCACTCCCAAACGGGAAATCAACATCAGAATGGCATGGAGAATGACAGGGAGGGAGGCCATGTGCCCATAAGCCCAAGCAGAGCCGTGTGACGGCAGCAAATTGCAGGTAAGTGGGCAAACCCTCCACACCTAATGGCACTTTCATTACTGTGAGCACACTCCCAAAAGGACAGTCTGCTTACAATCCAGTGGCTGAATCACTATTATTGGCAAGAGTTTGAGTAGATTACAGTTACAGTAAAGGAGGTATGCAGGGTATGCAGTCTGGGTCACAAAGACTGCATATAAACTAGGCAGGAGTAAACCTGAGCGAGGTACTAAAGATGGAATTGTGTGTCCCCCTCCAGACCCCTAAGAGGCACAATGCTATTCCATTAAACAAATTCAGAGTTCACACTAAATATAAACAGCAGACTCACACTAAAGTAACTTATGATCACAACTGTCCCTTCTGATGCTTCTTTGGCCTTGACTGAACATTTTGTCCCTGGTCTCTGTCCCTGTGTTTGAACAGCAGAAAAGTAGCTGAAGGAGAAACTCTGCCGATGGACCCTTCAGCCACATAGGAACTGGTGCACTGAAATAGAAATGCATGCCTCCATCTTCTGTTCCCACTTACCAGGGTGCGAGATGCCAAAGTAACACCGCATATCTCTGGCTAAAGGGAGGTCAGTGAGTCAGTCACTGTGCTGCTTTAGCAGTGGGAAACAAGACTGCGTAAAGTAAATGTTAACCTCCGGATTTGGGGTAATAAAAGGCTTGCAGAGCAGGGGACACCCTAAACGGGATGCCAGTCCATACAGGGCACAGGGCAGGGGACATCCTGGACAGGATGCCAGTCCATCACAGGGCAGGGGGCACCCTGGATGGGGTGCTGGTCCATCACAGGGCACAGGGCAGGGGACACCCTGGATGGGATGCCAGTCCATCAGAGGGCACAGGGCAGGGGACACCCTGGACAGGATGCCAGTCCATCAGAGGGCACAGGGCAGGGGACACCCTGGTTGGGATGCCAGTCCATCAGAGGGCACAGGGCAGGGGACACCCTGGACGGGATGCCCGTCCATCACAGGGTACAAGGAAGGGGACACCCTGTATGTGATGCCAGCCCATCACAGGGTACAGGGCAGGGGATACCCTGCATGGGATGCCAGTCCATCACAGGGTACAGGGCAGGGGACACCCTTGATGGCATGCCAGTCCATCCCAGGGTACAGGGCAGGGGACACCCTGCATGTGATGCCAGCCCATCACAGGGTACAGGGCAGGGGATACCCTGCATGGGATGCCAGTCCATCACAGGGTACAGGGCAGGGGACACCCTGCATGGGATGCCAGTCCATCACAGGGTACAGGGCAGGGGACACCCTGGACAGGATGCCAGTCCATCAGAGGGCACAGGGCAGCGGACATCCTGGACGAAATGCCAGTCCATCACAACTGTATGTTTTTAAACTGCAGGATAAATCCAGAGAAAACTAAGAGAAACTCTCACAGAAGCAACCGAGGGGGAACCGAACCCACACAGACGAGGACAAGGAGGGACTCAAACCCAAACAGATGTAGCCAAAGCGGGAATCAAACCCACACAGTTGCAGCTGAGGGGCGAATTGTACTCACAGCCCTGGAAGTGTGAGGCCACAGCACTCCCCAGGGTGTGGTTATTTAAGAAAACATGCTCTCTTAAAATACTCTTACTTACTCTTAAACATAAAAAGAAGCTGCTTGTGATCAGAAGTGGTGCTTCCCCATTCGCTGGGGGCTGAGCTCCCAGCGATGGGCTCGCGGGAATGAGTGTACAGCCAAAGTCACAGTGGCAGTCCCACAACCGTGCGGGCCAGACAGGGCAGAGAGGCCGGTCTGGGGAACGTGTACCCGACAGCCCCTCCCTCCCCATTCTCCAGAGCCTCGTCCTGCCTGTAATGCTGAGGCCCCAGGCATGTGCCTCTAATGGGGTGCGGTGCCCTCCCATGACCCAGACTAGTGGGGTACACTCCCAGGCGGAGCAGAACAGCAACAGGTAGAAAACAGCACCCTCTGGAAGAGGCAATGCCCATCACTTGGGGCATACGCCTAACGAGAGTGTAGACTCAAGGACTTGTGTGCACAGAAAGCGGGCAGCCCTGAGAAGTCCGCTGTCAGACACCCCACCTAGGTACCCAGCTGCATGCTGTTGGTTCATTGAAAGCTCTCTAAGAATCAGTTATTGATTTCTGGGACAAACCCCAATAAAGCCAGAAGCAGATTGTGCAACCCCCCCCCCTCTTCCCCACCACACCACACACACACACACAAACACGGTTACAGCCATCTTCCTGACAGGTCAGAGTAACTTCTTAACTCTGTATCTGTCTTACTTTCACTTACAGCATGTTTCTAATTGTATGGACTCCATAATGAATTATACCCTCGTTAAATTCATGTTTTATTGCTAACTTCACTCACCTACACAAATTAAAACCATGACGAACTTCAGCGAGCGCTCTGACATGTTTCGATCCTGCAGGGCTGAATCTCGGACGAGGTTACGGGAAGAAGCCGCGGTCCAAAGTCGGCTCGGTCGGTGCACGGATGCGCGGAGAAGAGCGGGTTAAGACGTCCTCCCTCCCGTTACCCCAAAAAACATTGCCGACACTTGTAATCCGAGGGGTGGAAGCCAGAACTCGTATTCCTGGCTCTTTCTGAGATTGAGTCGAAGGGATCCTTAAGTGTATTTCCAAGAACCAATGGGGGATAAGTTATCCCCGCTTTAGGAGACGTTACTGAAAACTGTTTGTGGGGGTCAGGGACGAACTGCGCGTTTATCCTCCAGCGGACCCAATGTGCCGCAATGCCCTGTTCCGATGCTCCCGTCCACATAGACGGCCAGGTCACTCTGCCCAAAATTACATTTTCATGCCTGCTGCGGTCTCCCGTCTCCTTCTTCTCGCCAGTAGAGCATGGACGATGCTTTTAAAAGCAGATCATTTACCGTTTACCCCGCTCTTTCCCCCTTTAAATAACAAAACCAAAGTGGGATTCAGGCAGTTGATTGATGTCAGTGTCCGGGCGCCAGGAAACTGCCACCGAACGCTCCTTTACTACTCACGGGCTCCGCTTAGCGATGCAGACACGGCGATAATTTAAAATCTGGCACACTTCAAAGAAAGCACCGTTTTAATGGACTTCATGACAGCGGCTGTTGTGCAGACACAGGTGATGCAGTGTACGTAACGCTCCTTCGTCTAAGCATGTGGCAATGTAAAATAAAGCGGTGGTCCGAGATGCATATTCATATTTACGGGTTTGCTTTGCCGTTCCTGCGGGTGTCTGCAGTCACTCAAACTTCGCAGGCTGCGGGCTGAGCCGGAGTGGGAGCGACAGCCCGACCGTTCCACAGCGCCACGGGGCGGGCATGGGAGGGAAGCGGAGGGCGGCGCTGGGAGCGGGGTGTCCTCACCCACTCCTGATAACCACATACTCAAAGGGAAGCGACGAGCCGCACTCGCTGAATATACAAAGTAGCCTATTCATGATACACCGATCAGCTGCGGGATGAATACCCGACGACCTTTCCTAGTTTGGCCATTTATAACACACATACCTATGCATCCATCCATCCATCAGGTGCTGGTCGAAGTTCATGTGTATCTGTAGGCAAGCTTCATCGCCGCTGCGCTTTACAATGAATGAAATAACCAAGGCGGAAAACGCGTGGGGTATTCAAGCCGCAACTGATGAGTGAAGTGCCGCCGGTAAAGCTTATCGGCGCCCCCTCAGAAGGCGGCCCCCTATGTCGCTATCCATCCATCTTCCATTTGCTAATTATCATGACAGCACAACTCTTTTAAATTCAAATTGTGATAGCATAAGAGTAGGCTATATAATATATGCTACACACCTTATACATTTATGCTCATAATAATCTTTAAACGTATCCAAGTCGCATTTTATTTCTTGAATGCGGTGAGGGTGTTTTTTCTTCATGACTTACATGCACTTTGCGTAACCGGGTGTTATGGTCATTGCGATGCCATATTTGGAGAGTGTTGGGCATTTGGGGTGTGTAGGAAATGTTAAGTGTGGAGTTATATATTAATAATTCCATTTAATACTGATGCGTGCCTGTTGCTTCTGGGAAGTCCTCGAGTCGCTCAGAGACCTGTTGGTTGCGCGTTGGGTGCCATTGCTGGCCTCCGTGCCGAAGAGGATCAACAGCGCCCTGTAGTGGACAGCAAATTACAGCCACTAGTGCCCGCCGTGTCATTCACACGCACACATTTCATAGCTGTAGAGGGCACTTCTGCTATTGATTTTCTCATTTCAACGTGCTGTTAATGGCTTGACTGCCTTCTTACTAAAAACTGAAAACAGAAAATAAATAGGCATTGATTAAATGAAGGGATGCACGCTCCAGTGCCTTACGTGTCAAAATGTGGCTTGCATCTGGAAATTAAAACAATGACGGATTATAAATCAAAAGTCTGAATATTTTAACATTTTTTGTGAAGACCGAGCACCAAAAAAAGACCAAAAATGGGCTGTGCCATAAAACAATAAGCAATTAACGAAAATATTACCGTTAAAACTGGTGAGTCATCCAAATCACGGAGAAGGGAGGCTTAATATACACTGATCGGTAAGCTAAACGTCAGGGAGAGTCTGCTCGCTTCCACTAACAGGCGACTGGCGCGTGAGCAAAAGCGTATTTTCCCGTCATGCTGAGTGTGTGGGCGTTGCAGCCAATAGCCTATATTGCGTTGTTACCACAATGTGATAAAAATCGGTTATTTTGACCATCTGGGGACCATTTTTTTCGGTCCCCAGAAGGGGAAACTCAATTTTGTGAAAATCTGTGACTGCAATCAAAAAACTAAGAATGCTGAAAGTCTTGTATTTTGTTTGATTACTTATGGGCAAAGTTAGGGCTGGGTGGGGGTTAAGGTTGTCATTGTTGGGTTTTTTCCATAGAAATGAATGGACGGTGCCCTCAAAGATATGAATATAAACACATGTGTGTGTGTGTGTGTGGCTCTGTCTGGCCCGCCGTGTCTTCCCATGCAGTCCAGAGCGCGCCACCCAGCCCGCAGAGTAGCGTCTCATGACCTCCATGTCATCCTGTGCCAGAGCCGATCAGAGTAGAGCTCCGTCCAGGTGCCGACGGTTCCAGTGATCTCCGCGCTTTCTTCGGAGATGGGGTTCTGTATTGTAACAGTCATACGGAAGTATCCTGTTGTTTTCACGTAGATTGTCAGGACTCCTGCAAGGGAGTCACGCTCTGTGAGGCATGAGAGCACCCACACACAGTCAGGCTGGTATTCATCTCTTTGTGAGGACTGTCATTTCTATGGGCATAACCGAAATCTTAACTTTGATAACCCTAACCCTTATCCAACCCTAACGATGTCCTGTGATGTTCATTAGAGTTGTGTACTTGCATCATTCATCCTTCCATCCATTTTTTGAAACAATGTGTCCTATTGAGGGCCGCAGGGTGTCCAGAGTCTATTCTGGAGGCTACGGGGTGCAAGACAGGGAATAACCCAGGATGGGGCACCAACCCATTGCAGGGCACACTCACACACACCTACAGTTGGACTGTGGGGGAAACCGGAGAACCTAGAGGAAACCCTATGACAACACGGAGAGAACATGCAAACTCTACACACATGGAACCTTGGCGGAGACTTGAACCCTGGTCCCAGAGGTGTGAGGCAAAAGTGCCCCCCATTTCACTTCCAAAGACACAAATACAAAGATGTCGAAGTCCAAGTGTGATGCTTACCCTGATGTCAGAGCTAAAGTCAGCACCAGGATGTGCCTCCCCACCAGGGAGTACAGCAGTGAGTATGGTTATTAAGGTCTTTTTGCTGGGGGGGCGGATCCTGCAGCTGATCACCGTTTGTTGGAGCGATGGTCATTTTATGGGGTGTATTTGGCATGCCACATGGAGCAACTCAGTAGAGTTCCTTGATCCAGCCAGGCGTGTAGTTTGTTGGCCCCGTCTCTAATCCTGCGCACGTGCAGGTGCGCCCCAGAGAGCTGGCCCATTTGCAAGCACTCTCCTCTGAGAGCAAGTGAACCCACAGTACAGCCAATCAAACTTTATTTCTCACTGGACTTTCCCTCTGTTTTTCTTTTTTTGTGCATTGTGACATTTTCTTGATGTGACTGAAGAACTGTATAGCTAGGGGGAAAAACACTTTGTGAAAAAGGTGTTTTGCTGGAGAGCTGACAGGCATGTGATAAGCAATAAATTGCAATTAGCTAATGAGCTGAGGCTGTTTGATGGCACCCTTAGAGATTGCCGTCGCTTTGCTGTGTGCTGCTGCTGGGCTCTCCTCCCAACAAGAAGATCGCCAGTCATTCTTCACAAGCCTTTTAATGGTCCTCAGAGGCTAAGATGGGCCGGAGGGTGCGTAATGCCCTCCAATACATAAATTGCTCGATCATTCATGCTTGTGTAGATCTGTCAGTGAGCATCCTACCTCCATCGCTGCTCTACAACGCCCCCTAGACTCCCTGGTGATATAACCAACATTAATCAATGTATGGAGATTAGTGATAATCATGTGCCTTCTCACATGGCTGAGCTTATCCATTCTCCTTCCAGCACCTGGAAGATGGAGGGATCTTCTCTGTTAAATCACACCGCACCCCTGCCATCCCTATCGATCTAAACCTTGTTAAGAGTCCTAACATTTTTATCATAAAGGATAAATGACAGATTTATCAGAATATTGATACAAATTAGTTTCTGCCACTTTTAGTTGTCATTAATGTGTGCAGGATGCAAATACATGTGTGGTTTGTCACTTTTGTTTTACAGTGGAAGCTATAAAAATCTAAACTTAATAGTACAAAGACAGCCCCCCCCCCGTATCCCAGAATGCCACCTGATCCCAGTTTCGTGCTCCCGCCCCGTCCAGCTCTGGCACTGAGCTGGCAGGTAAAGTTGCACAGAGACCAGGTCGATGACACTGCAGGGAAACTGAGTGTGACTGTTCGGTGTGATCAAACACATTTTAAAAATAAAATGCCAAAAAGTACACATTTACCACAGATAGTAGGCTCTCAGAGGAGAAAGCTGCCACTGTTCTTTAAGTGAGGGAGGACACAAGGCTGAGCACTTGGCATATGAATGCAGACAGTATGTTGGGGCACTATGTGGCGCGGCAGGTTAGAATGCTGTGTCTGTAACCATCAGCACCCCCAGTTGGTCCAGGCACTGACCCTGCTCTCTGAATTATATGGATAAAAGCTTCTGCTAAATAAATTACATCTGTGTTTCTCATCTAACTTGAGGTATTTGTGCTTATATCAAAAAATGCATTGCAGAACCACTGGGACAGCAGGCGAACATCTGTCCACATGTACCTGTGGCAAACAAACCGCTTACCATCCATGTTTCCATGGAGATGACTGAACAGTTGCCATGCGTGTGATGTCATCTGAGAATCACCATGACTCCCACTTTGAGCTGTGGTAGTATCAGGCTTGCTAGGATTTCTGTTGTGTGATTCTTTGTAAGGAGACAGACAGTCTGTCTGCTGCCGAGGCCTGTCCACCCAAACCCTGTCCCTCCCAAATCCTGCCCCCCCAAACCATGCCCCCCCAAACTCTGTCCTCCCAAACTCTGTCCTCCCAAACCCTGCCCCCCCAAACCCTGTCCACCCAAAACTCTGTCTACCCAAACCCTGAGATGGAGAGTGCAGTAAATCCACAGTGGGGGGGGGGGTGACACAACCACATTCCTGCATTTTTACAGAAATTTACTAATTGAAGTTGAAGACCTTTTCACACTAAAAGTGTGAGTCCACCACCTCAACAGCTGCTAAAGCCGAACCCCTTCGGCTGCTGTCGCTGAGATGGATTATAGCAGTTAGCCACAGCCGGGGGAGATCCAATGGGCTTCCGGCACCCGGCTGGAGACATGCGTTTGAATCCTGAAAAACACTCCAGACTCACATTCCTGGGAGTCGCAGGACATCGCAGGCTGAGCAGCAAACTCACCAGCTAATCATCAAACCTCAATGGGTGACTCAGCAAAGAAACTAATAGCTTAGCTCATAACTAGTAGATTGACCCACAACTAATCTCAGAATTATTATTCTATGTGATGGCTTTGTTCACAAGTGCTATTCAGGAGTGGAATTCCAGTGTGGATAAGCATAACGGCAGAAACAGGCGGTCAGTGAGTCTGAGATGAAGGAAACTCATTCAGACACCTTTGGGCTACACTTTCGCAATGAAAGAGCTCTTAGTTCATGTGGCAGTGCTGGACTCTGAAGGCTGTTCTCCAGTGTCCAACAGGACTTGGTATCAGTGCCATACTTAATTATACTCAGCATCAGTATCATACTCAATTCTCAGAATCAGGGCCATACTGGAATCTACTCGGTATTCATGCCATACTGGAATCTACTCGGTATCCATGCCATAATGGAATCTACTCGGTATCCATGCCATACTGGAATCTACTTGGAATCAGTGCCATACTGGAATCTACTCGGTATCCATGCCATACTGGAATCTACTCGGAATCAGTGCCATACTGGAATCTACTCGGTATCCATGCCATACTGGAATCTACTTGGAACCAGTGCCATACTGGAATCTACTCGGTATCCATGCCATACTGGAATCTACTTGGAATCAGTGCCATACTGGAATCTACTCGGTATCCAGGCCATACTGGAATCTACTTGGAATCAGGGCCATAGTGGATTCTACGCAGTATCAATATCACACTCAGTTATACATGATATCAGTATCATATTCAATATGATGTGGTATCAGTGTTACACTTGGTTCTCCACAGTAGCAGGATCTATGCGCAGTGCCCCATGACATCAAACTCATTCGTCCTCAGCATCAGATAAATACCAGTTTTTTTTCTGGTGTCAGAGTTATATTTGATTTCCCACATTCCTGGGTTATCAGTGTCATTCCATCTGGTCTCGGGTTTCTGTTAGCCACGGAATGAGCAGAACTGACGATGCTTCAGCACAGACATACAGCTCCTTGTCACACGGAGGGTCAACTCTCCCCTGACCCCTCTGTGACATTCTGCTATCAGCATTTTATTAGTGCCACAGGGGTGGAAGATATGGGGCAGGAGGGAGAGGGGGATGAAAAAGAGGAGAGAGACAATCTGAGAGAGAGAAAGCGGAGAGAAAGACCGAGACAATGAAAAAAGAGAGAGAGCAGAATGAACTAGAACAAATGAGAAAGTAAGAAAGAGATGGGGGAGAGAGCACCTTCAGCTCATTTGGGGATATTCTGAAAACACAATTCGAAGATATTTTTAGCATATGAGCAATAAAGAATGAAATACAAGGGAAAGTGAAGTTACTGAGCGATGTGGCCGTTTCCAAATGACGACTCAGCAGACGGAGGCAGATGCAGTGGCAGCTGATAAGGTGCTCAGATGTTTCTGCAGGTCCAAGGTTCAGCTGAAGCATAGCACAGCCAAAGAGGGGCCTGGCTGTGGTCCGTCTGTCTTAAGTCTTGTTTGAAAAGGCTGCTCACACATTGCGCAGCATAACAGCTAACCCAACCCTCACCGTCCAAAGGAAGTCACAGTAAAGAGCATGAATTTGAAATTGTTTACGGATGTATCAGCAACAGCTAGTACAGCATCCAGCGTCGAGTTCTGCTGTCACTGCTGGGACCCTTCTTTTCCCTGAGAGCCCTCTCATTGCACAGGGTGCAGTTTCCATTGTGGTACCAACCCAGAGACTCCCAGAAAGATATAAGTCTGTGTGGACAAGGTGCAGCTGTAGACAGCCAGCTCTGTGAAGTTTAAGGCCCACAAAAGTACAGATTAAGATGTAGGCCATCTGAAGATGGCATTTCCCATCCACATGGGCTCCTCCAGGCCTGGGATCAGTTGCTGTTGGCTATAAATCAGCTGAAGTCCTTCCTTTCAGACACATTAACTCACGTATGGATGAACATTACAGTAAAATGTCACGAGGTAATCGTCACACTGGCTGTCTTTTCATGATGTGAACTCATTAATGATTTGCTGGTGTGGTACCTTCTGATTGGAAGCATGCTAATATAACACCCATATTCAAAAAAGGGGATAGAAGTAATCCAG
>JAAGVU020000113.1:2677237-2717237 GCA_011763525.2 Mormyrus iriodes
CGGAGTACCCGGAGGAAACCCCACGACGACACGGGGAGAACATGCAAACTCCACACACATGGAACCCAGGCAGAGACATAAACCCTGATCCCAGAGGTGTGAGGCAACAGTGCCAACCACTGCACCACCGTGCCGCCCCCTCTAAAAAAAAATCGAACTTTATGTACCTCCACAGATTGCACAGGTCGAAGTCTTAGATTCTAAAAATCTAAAAATATTTGACAAATTATCATATAAAAATACAGCAATGCATTTTAATTCACTTATATTTGCTTTTCGTAGACTGTCTGTAGCCATGTTGGCTTCAGTGCTCCTTGCATACTGTAACTCGCTGTATTTGTCCTGTCACGTCATGCATGCCCAGCCACATGGTGGCTGTGGCTGACTACTGCTGACTATGGTGTTCTCTGTGTTCAAAAATGGGCTCAAAGCATGTGTTTTGGACAGTTTTTATTTGCTTTGCCTTTGTCATTAGTTTTACAGATTAGTATGTGTTGAAATACTTCCACCTACTGGGCATTTCTGTATTGCAATTTTGTATTTCGGTCTAAAATTGGGAAGTTTTAGTTCAGTCTTTGTATCTACCATGAGAAGCATGGACACTCTCACTTAAGACATCTTTAGAAGTTGTTAATTTACATTCAGACTAACATATCTGTAAGTGATATTAAAATGTTTGTGACAATTATAGTTTATGCTAGTAATGCAAAATTTGTGCAGAAATGATGTAAAAAAACATGCTAGTAGCTAATTATTAGCGTGTATTTTTCATTTTATAATATAAATGTGCTGTGAATTTGAGGAAGTCATTTCACGTGGAATATATAGACATTCTGGAATTCATGTGAATTTCGTATTGATTTATTATAGATTCACACTTCAGTAAAAAGTCCAGTACAATGAAACTACGGTCTTGGCAATTTATTGAAGAGTGTTTAGCTGCTGGATATCTGTCCATAAAACAGAGAAGCCAAAACAGTGAAAGGATTGCTTCTATGATTGCTGATGAAAGGAAAATTACATTTGGGGCTGCCTGCATTAAAAAGTGAAGTACATCTCAAGGTTGGAATGTTAATCAGACATGCCGTGGTAAGCTAGCTCAAAATTCTTAATTATCGTCACCCTGTTGCACTGATCTAATTCCTCAAGATGACTGAAGGAGATAAAGACACTGAAGCTAAAGAAAAAACTAAATTGAGTGCAGAAGGTTCTGTTAGTTGCCGTTCTTTTAGATCATCAGCAACCTCCTGTGTTAGTTTCATCACTGCATCTGCTCGTGCTAAAGCGAGGGCAGCCCAGGTTTGGGCTGCGTATGCACAAATGAAATTGAAATTAAAGTGGAAAAAGCCAGAACTGAAGCTATTCTTCATGGACTCCAATATGAGAAAGAAAAAGATGCAGCACTAGTCGAGGCAGCTGCTTTGGAGGAAGTTTTCGAGTTTGATGCAGTTGACTCAGCATCTGTAAGCAGCCATCATAGAACATCAACGCAACAAAAAAGCTTACAGTTAATAAAAAATATGTCAATGCTCAGGCAGAGCTCAACCAGCTACACTTAGATAATAAAAAAGGAGAAGATTCATTTGGCACCCAACACACTGCAACCAGAGGCTATTCATGCTATTCATCTTACCATTGAAGCTCAGAACAGAGCTCCATCTCCTAACCATCAGTTACACTTCATGTCGCCTCATAATGGTCAGCTAAGCCGAGGAACAGTCAAGAAAGAGAATCGATATTTTTTTCTCCTACGTGCCAGCCCAAACACCAGTTTAGCTAGGACCAAAGAGAATTTAGTGCCTCTTCAACAGCATTTGACCTAAGAAGGTACCTTGCACGTAGTCATCCTGTCACTTCAGACTTAATGAAGTCTGATGACAAACTAAAAATTATTGGGCTTGGAACTCATCTTTTGATAGTGCCATAGTAGGCATAAATCTAACTGAGGAAGAACAAGGAGGCTGCTTACCTGGTCTGATGTACAATATATTGCCAAAAGTACTGGGACGCTTGCCTTTACACACACACGATTAATATGGAGTTGGCCCACCCTTTGCACCTATAATAGCTTCAACTCTTCGGGGAAGGATTTCAACAAGGTTTAGGAGTGTGTTTCTAAGAATTTTTGACCATCCAGGACAGCATTTGTGAGGTCAGGCACTGACGTTGGACGTGAAGGCCTGGCTCACAGTCTCCACTCTAATTCATCCCAAAGGTGTTCTATCAGGTTGAGGTCAGGGTTCTGTGCAGGCCAGTCAAGTTCCTCCACACCAAACTCGCTCATCCATGCCTTTATAGACCTTGCTTCGTGCACTGGTGCACAGCCATGTTGGAACAGGAAGGGGCTATCCCTAAATTGTTCCCACAAATTCGGGTGCATGAAATTGTCCAAAATGGCTTATTATACTGAGGCATTAAGAGTTCCTTTCACTGGAATTAAGGGGCCAAGCCCAACCCCTGAAAAACAAACCCACACAATAATCCCCCCTCCACCAAATTTTACACTTGGCACAATGCAGTCAGGCAAGTACCGTTCTCCTGGCAACTGCCAAACCCAGACTCGTCCATCAAATTGCCAGACAGAGAAGCATGATTTGTTATTCCAGGGAACATGTCTCCACTGCCCTAGAGTCCAGTGGCGGTGTGCTTTGTATCACTGCATCCAACGCTTTGCATTGTACTTGGTGATGTAAGCCTTGGATGCAGCAGCTATAGTTGAAAAGCTTCCATATAACTTACAGGAAAAAATACAAACTACAAACAAATATACCATGTAGCTTTCCCCCAGATTCAGTCTTTGTTGACTTTATGTGCACGGAGGCTAACGCTAGAAATGACCCCAGACTCAGCTTGTATTCACCTCCAGCACTTGCAAGGAGAGAAAAACCTAAGGTAAACATGTGAATACAGGGTCATCCATATAGGTTCATATGACTTTGGCGTCTTACAACATGCACAGGGATGTTTTCCAAGAAGCCCCAAGAAATCTGGAAGCATTGCCCTATCCATGACAAACCACACCCCTTGAAGAAGTGACACAGTTTCTGTGAGAAGTCTCTGGAGGATTGCAAACTTGTCCTCAAAGGAAAATCTATGTTTTAGATGCTGTGCCTCAACAAGTCATGTAGCAAAAAATTGCAACACAGCAGTCAAGTGCTCTGAATGCAATAGAGACCAGCATCTTGCAGCTCTTCATCCAGGGCAAGCTCCATGGCACATGAATTCTTCTCCGGTGACTTCAGAATATGACATGGAGGAAGGGGAGACAACAGATCAACCTATTACCTCCAAATGCATTGCTGTATGTCGAGATGGTATGAGCAGCCAAACATGTTCAAAGATATGTTTGGTGAAAGTATATCCCAGTGGTCACCCACAGAAGAGTAAAAGGATGAATGCCATTCTAGATGAGCAAAGCAATAAGTCTTTAGCTAGGTTTGAATTTTTCAGCTTGTTTCACATTCAAGGACCCCCTGTGCCTTACACTATGAAGACTTGTCAGAGGCAGAAGAGTTTGACAGAGGTAGCTGGGAGGAGAGCCTGTGGGTATGTTATAGAGTCTGCAGATGAGATGGTCAGTCTCCAACTTCCTATTTTAATTGAATGTAATGACATTCCTAACAAAAGGTCAGAGATACCTACCCCAAATGCAGCGTTGCATCACAGCCATCTGAAACCCATCACAAAAGAAGTACCACCTCTAGACCCAGATGCATAAATCCTTCTCCTCCTAGGCAGGGAAATTTTGAAAGTTCATAAAATAGGAAAACAAATAAATGGAGCCCAAGATGCACCATTCGCTCAGAAATTGGATTTAGGCTGGGTTGTTGTAGGAGATGTGTGTTTAGGTAACTCCCACAAGCCATCACAGGTGCATGTGTTGGACTTTACAATACAGACATCCATGCTGGGACCACATGTGACTGATAGAGATGAGAATCTTGGGCAGCTTGCATTTTTATAATACCAAGAGTGACCATAAGCTAGCTATGTCAGTAGATGACGTGAAATTCCTCCAAAATCACGGATCAAGAGGTCTTTCAAGATAAGACAAACAGCCATGAACCGAGAAGGCTGCTACCCAACAAGAGGGAGTATGCACACTGTTGTTTTGTGTCCTTGTGTTGATCACTAGAGAAAGGCCCCGAAGTGAAGTCTCACTTCTTGGAGTTCATGCAATAAATGTTAGATAACAATCACACAGAGTTAGCCCCAGACTTACCAGAAGGGAAAGAGTGCTGGTACCTTCCCTCTTTTGAGGTGTACCATTCCAGAAATCCAAACTAGATTCGTGTTGTATTTGATGCAAGTGCAAGGTTTGAAGGGATCTTGCTCAATGATGTGCTTCTTACAGGACCTGACCTCAACAACAGTCTCACTAGAGTACTTTTGACGTTCAGAAAAGACCCCGTGGCTGTTACTGCCAATATTCAGCACATGTTGCATTGCTTTTTAGTAAGAGAAGATCACTGAGATTACCTGTGTTTCCTATGGTACAACAATAATGACACTAGTCAGATCGTGGACTATTACATGCAAGCTCATGATTTCGGCAATAGCCCATCACCTGCTATAGCCATATATGGGTTGAGATGAGTGGCTAAAGACAGAGGGTATCTATAGCATGAATGTGACAAGGTTTGTTGAAAGAGAGTTCTATGTTGATGATGCAGTGAAATCATTCCTCACCGAAGAGGAAGCAGTTAGCATCCTTACCAAAGCACAGGAGATGCTAGCCCAAACTGACGATTGTCAAGCCGATTGACAAGAAGGTGAGGTAGGGTAGTGGGTGCTGTTGTGGAAGTTGGGCGGTTGGTGTCAGACGGTGGAGGATTGAGGCAGTGATAGTAGTCAGGTAATCGGGTGCAGGTCGGGCGATTGGTGTCAGGCGATTGGTGTCGGTCATAGATGGGCAGAGGCGACAACCAGAATCTTGGGATGGGCAAGGGACGGGCATGGGTCGTGTGAACGGTGTCGGGCTTTAATGGGCTAGGCAGGTCTCAGGGTCTAAGGAACAAAATAGAGGTCTGTTCACAGAGAAGCAGACTCAGAAGGAACCACTCGAACTCAGGTAACACCATGAAGATCTTAAAACAAGCAGGTGATCCTGACCTCCATATATAGGCAACTGATTCGTGGGAAGATGGGGAGCAATTGTGAAGAGCGTGGCTCCAAAGTGGAACCACCTGGGCAATCATGAAGAGGTCGGGTTCTCCTGGTCATGCGTATCTGAATGACAGGGATTCTCTGGGGGTGTGGCCGTAGTGATGCAATGGGATACCTCTGGGGTGGTCCCTGACATATTCTGCTACCAAATAACAGCTTCATTGTCTTTCTTCGCCAGCTAATTGCTTGTTCAACACCACTCATCCCCAAGTCTTGCTTCATTTCAATTGAACACAGTTTACAGCAGGGGTCTCAAACTCCAGTCCTGGAGGGCCGGAGCCCCATGTAGTTTAGACCTTTCCCTGTTTCACCATGAATGATTCAGCTCTAGAGCTGTGTGGTAATTAGCACAAAGAGTTGAATACGGTGTGTTAAATGAGGGTAAACCAAAAACTGTGCAGGGGCTCTGGCCTTCTAGGACTGGAGTTTGAGATCCCTGATTTACAGTTTATATTTTAGCACTGGGGATAACCATTGGACAGTGCAGCGGCATACTGGACTGAAGACAGCAGCGTAAATAGCTCTGCATATTTATAATGTATTGTGTTGTTTTTGTGCCATGTGTTAATGTCATGTGTGGCATTAATGTTAACTGTTGTAAATGGTGTGTGTGCCCACCGTGCATAGTATGAGTAGTCAGGATGGTCAGCACGGTTGGCCGAGCGCACGTCTGTGTGTTGTTAGAGTGACTGGCATATTTGTCTGCATTTATTTGTGTTTGGCTCATTATTCCAGCACACCATGGCTGGTACCAGCACCACAATATATCTGCATATATGAAAGGGTGCTACGTTACTCTTAACACCTAAATAACATCAGTGTAGTTAAGAAATGCTTTCCAGTGTTGTGCAGAATGCATAAAAAGCAAAGTTTGAATTAGGTGTAAATGTATCATACAGTCTTATACATAATATTGTACAATACCAAATGAGAAAATATGATCTATTTCGATATATTTTCTTAATATGAACTGCATAGCTCAAATGCCACTTTTACATACAGAGAAAACATGAATTGCTTGACTAATTATTACTACCTGGGTTATTTTCTACAGTATCATGGATGATTTAAGCAATGACACCGAAACTAAAATTTAAGATTTAAGACATGGCGATTGAAGGAATAACCAAGGCAACTATCAGGGTACTTGACATTCGACCACATGTGCGGAATTTTGCATACTTTTTAATTTCGTGGGAACACATTGGTAACGCAAAATCTTCAAAAAAAAACTCCTTTGTTTGCATCCAGACTGTGTACAACCTTTGCAGACTTTTACAATATATATATTATAAGGTTTGATGCATTACCAAATTAGTGAGAGAATCTGAAATGATTTGAGTATTATGTAACATTGGCGAATTTGCTTTTCACGCCGCGTTTTTGCACTACGATCACCTACACGCAATAATAATTTTCACCTTAAACACACATTAGCCGTTTCCACACTTCCAACGGGCGTTAGCACTTACGAAATTTTCTGCACAAAGCCGGTTCGTTTCCACGCCTCGAATATTCTCTAGTATAGACACACCGGGGCGCCCGCGAAAGGCCCGAACGCGCGCAGGATCTGGGCGTCCCAGCCCCCGCCATTGGTTTGCGGGTTGGCGCAGTTGTCCAATGGCGGCGCGTCGCGGGTGGTTCTTGGGGCGAAGGAGGTCGCCGCTCCGGTCTTGGTCCTGATTGGAGCGTTTGTCGCTCCTAGACGGTGTGGGAGCACGAGTGCGAATATTGCGGAGTAAGCAGTCTGGAGGTGCTGAAGTGCCGGGGAGGGAGGGGGGGGGGGAGAAAGAGAGGGAGAAAGAAAGAAAAAAGGGGGGTGGCCTCGAGCCAGCAGCCATCAGAATTAGCTCATTGTTACCAATACACGGTCAGTCGGCTAACGCAGCCTCGGAGAGGGACTCTCCTCCGCAGGCTGCGCTTCGTGACCGCACGGTTAGCTCTCCGACCGTAGTCCGTCTCCCGCGACCGAGCGTCGCGCTTCTTGCACGGTGTCGCGGTGCGTTAGCCGCGGGTGTGAGTCACGGGAGCGGGGGGTTGGGGAGCGACAGGCACAGGCGGCGGCGCGCTTTTGTTTGCAACTACGGCCGCTGACATTCCGGCGCTGCGCCGGGCTGCTTCGTAACGGGGAGCCGGAGCACGGTCGGCGGCTGCACGGCGCGGGGGAGCTAGCCGCTCTCTGCCGTCGCCTTGCGCGGTGCCGTTTCACCACCGCTCGGTATTTCAGTCTACTTAAACGGTTGAACGTAAGGCGTCGCTTTTCTCACACACACACACACACACACACACATATATATATATATATATCTATGTATATATATCTATATATATATATATATATATCGATTATTTTTATTTTAACGAAAAGCGGCTTCGTGCAGAAAGGGCAGCTCGATAGGGGGTGGGGTGGCGTTAGCATTGAAGCTAGCCAGCCGGCGGGGCTCCTTTGTTCCTCACAGAAAGGACTCTGGGCGGCTTGCAGGCGGGGACTCTGCCGGGACAGAGTGGTTTCCGTGTCTCCCGCCTCCTGCCGCCGGGCTGCTCGCCTCGCACACAGCAGCCGCTGTCGCCAGCTCGGATCCGGGCAACGCAGGGTGTACGCCCGTGTAGCCGCCCGGCTTATCCGGCTAGCTGGCCGCTTACGCTTTGAATAAGTAATCGGGTTAAATATGCGCCGGCTGGACACCTATACTGGGCTGTGTGATGTCAGCGGCTGCATAGCTGCTGTTACTGTATTTGGCCGTGTCCTCAGGCTGGGGTTCAGCAAAGATGTAGCCGATAATTGATAACCCGTCTGCGGGAGTAGTGCCTCTGTCCACTTTGGAATTGAATTAAGGTGTAGCGGCGTTTTTATTATCATTATCGTTACTAGTGTTGATATGATTATAATGGAGGGCATGTGCATGGGGAAGGGCTTGCACGGTTTGCTTTGTCCTATATTTAGACGCAAAGACAGATGAAGTCATGCCTCACCTCTGAGCATTTTATTTGGTAACGATTATTGTACCAGAAATGGCCAAGCCGTCGGCCGATACCTGGCGGCATGTAACCGCAGATCGGGCGCCCGTTTTTCGCGGAAAGGCGCCCGTTCACTCGGGGAATGTGTTACCTTTATGATAAATTGAAAATGACTGCCGCTGTTTTTCAGTCGTCTGCCCTCTGAAATCGATAGACACTGCAATCGCTGTGCTCCTTCTGAAGGTTGTCATGGTAAGGACGTTTTAAATCCCATACCTTTACCTTAAATTAGTTGCCAGTGAAATAACCAATTTCACACTGTTGTCCCCTCCACCGTGTTTACTGTCAATATATCGCTTAACCCTTTTTTTTTCTTCTCTTTTTCAAAAGATTTCATTACAAATTTAATTTTCAGATTGCCTTATAGCAGTGGTTACTCACAAACTGTCAAAATTTCATGTGCCCACAGGTTCAGTAAATATACTTTTGTTTCTAATTTATACATGTTCTTGCGTTTGCCTGTTCTTCCGTGTTACTGTTGCGCCTTTTCAAGTAGACAAGTAATTGGCAAAAGGCACAAAGGGAAAATAACCCGAAATAGTCCAGTGTTTATGGAAATAATATTGCGTTTTTGTCTGGCAAAACAAATCTGACATTTCAAAACGTGCCAGAAAAATGTTGTGAGCAGAACAAAAAATTAACTTCAAAAGCTTAACGCGTCACTTTCCTGTCACCCCTATTTGTATGGGTTTAGTCATAAGTCTGTTGATCTGTTGACATTTTCATGTAGTTGAAAATGAATTATTAATCTGAAATGATGTACATTTACAGAAATGATCACTGGGTGATTTTAATAGGACACATATTAAGATGTATGCTTTTCACACACTTGTATAGTCTGTGCCCCAAACCTGGTAAAGACATGTATTTAGACTGTTAACACTGGCTGTTATTAACTGATTGGTTTCAGTGCTAAGTTTAAGATTTAAGACATATAGTGTATTTAGAATTGGCTTGTCATTAAGCATATATGCATTTTCTTGTATATTACATTTGTTTGCACTGCTTTATGCCTGCTGAGACAACTCATGGCAATACCACCAACTTATCTGACACACTTTATTGGTAGATAAGTTGTATTTGGCTGTAGTCTGTTTTGAGTAATTTCATCTTTGTTTTTTCTTTGTCTTAGAAGTATCACAATGTTTATGTATATTTCACATATTGAGATGTAATATTGTGAGGTGATAGCTTGCAGCCCTATTTATAATGTACATCATTTTGGTCATGGTCATTATGAACTGTCTAAATGTTCAGTATCAGAAGCATGGCCTTGTTATGAAACTTGTTGCAAATGTTTTGCACTCAGTAGTAGTCATGTTTTAAGTTTTAATACATTTTTCTTCCTGGTAGAAATATATTTTTGTGAGGGGTTCATATAATCTACAAGTTATGTTGTAATTTGCTATGACATACACCTATTTGGAATGGGTGCATTATATAAAAGTAGTATAATTTGATTGTTCGTTTGTTTTATTGTTTCTGTTAAACAACATGGCAAAGTCTGCCTGGAATTGATATGAAAACAATGGGGTCTTCGTGTTTGGAGTCTCTGCCCGGGGTCAGCCGAGCAAACCAGCCCCCGCATCTGAGATCCATGTCGTAGGCTGGGGGGTTCAATGGGTTCAGATGGCCTCAATTGCAAGCAGGCAGCCTCTGGCGAGGCGGGGAAAAGTGAGGGGGGGAGGGAGGGGGGAAAAAATGACCTTGTTTCACAGGGTTTGGAGTAACTCCAAGTTGCAACAGCAGAGCGGATGGGCTCCTAACAGGTGGCCTGCCTACTGTAATGACCATATGTGGTTTACTTTGAGGAATATTTTGTATAAGACTGCATGTTCTGCACGATCGTGTACTGCATTTTTATGTGCTGAAGTATGAGAATTTGTTAAACCTAAACACTTTCTTGCATTTTGTATTTTTATCACGCTGAACTGAAACATTCTTGATGAACTGTTTTGGATTTTTTTTGAATGATTATTTGCTGTTCATTTTGTATGATTTTAAGGAACCGTTTTGGAGAAAATATTTTTAAAGGTCAATCCAGGATTATTCCCCATGCCATGATTCCCTCATGACATGCTATAAAAATTGGTAGCTAAAAAATTTTAAATGCAGTTTAAAGGTATGAAATGGTTCCTCTTGGCATTTCTTTCTCTCCTCGCTAAGTCCATGAAGTTAAATCTGTCTAATCTGTCATCTTGTTTTAAATTGTGTAACATTATCGGTATTTTAATGCAGGACTACCAAAAGAACCTGTCTCCTCACCCACCAAGGGAGGAACATGTCCTGTCATATTCTATAACAGTTGCTGCGATCAAATGGCATCCCCCAGTATAAAGATACCTTTCCTTCACTATGCATGAACTGAGTATCAACCTTAAATAAACAGAAACTGATGAGTGTACGCTGTTTAATGTCTTGTATGTTTATTGTACAGGTGTAAGTCCGGCACTCACATTCCTTTTGGGTTGTACCCTTGTATGTGCAGTTATCAACATTGAAATTCCTAAATTAGTGAGCAAAATAGAATCTCAAGTATGCATTTGTGTATGGCAAAGAAAATGGGTTAATCGCTGGAATTTTTAGGATTTTTGGGAACCGTATCTGCTAATGTCTTTAGCTAAGTAATGTAGCTATGCTCTCAGTTCAGTGGTTAGCTTAATTATTTTAATGCATTCCTAAATCTCACAGCTAGCTAGCTTGAGGGAAAATGCATAGCTTTTACATGTACATTTACCTTTTGTGACTGCTCATGTGCCTTTGTAGTGGTTATTAGTGTCTATCGAACAAAATCTTTGTGGCTTAGAAGATAACTGGGTTTGAGTTAGACAATGTAATCGACTGTTCTGGTTTACTTAAGCTGTAGAGATTCTCCAAAAAATATAACGATGTAAAAAAACAATACTAGTCATCTTTAAGTGTTTACCAGGGTTTATTGAGAGATGGCACGTAAATCACGTCTTGGCAACCTTGCAGGATTTTAATTACTTTGTTTATACTGGGTGGATGACTGTTGAATAGTTTTGGAGGTTGGCCAGCTAATCACCTGAGTAGTATTGCATCAGTTTACAATAGACTTTCGGGGGAACATGACTGTATGCATGTTTAATGCATTAGCGGCCCTCAGTTCACCTCTGGCTAAATTGTTGATTAAAAACAAAAACCATTGGGATTTGTTTAAAAGCAAAGTTGTACGGGAATGTTTCAAAAGACCTCCCCCCTCCCACCTGATATAATAGTATGGTGAATATTTGTACATACTTGGCCAAATACTTTAGTATATTTTTGGTATGGCGCCATGCACGTTTCGCTCAAGTAGAGTGCTGTAACAAACTGTTGGGCGGGGGGGGTTGAATGTAAGAGCTGACAGCATCTCCTATGGAATATTTGTTGGTGTCCTAAGTAAAAGAAAACAACAGGAATTCGGAGGGCTAATTTAGAACTGCTCAATCACCCCAATCACATATGCACATTATTCATATCTTAATTTTATAATGTGATTTAAATGGTGGTGTTTTTCCTACTGTGCGCTGTACTGTGACCTGAGGATTGGCCAATGCAGTAGGGATAATAGGCTTGTGCAATGTAGGTGTAATTGGTTTGTAGTAGGCTGGTAATGTCATAGCTCAGTGTTTCCTAATCCAGTTCTTGGGGACCCACAGATAGTCCACGTTTTTGCTCCCTCCATTCTCCCACAAAAATTATGAAAAAAATTCACATTAAAAAGATATGAGAATAGAAATTAAAAACCATGATTAAAACAATGGATTTAAAAGAGGGAAAAATATTTAAACATGAAAATAAAATGGATTACAGATAAATTGGTATAATAAGGTGCCATTACAAGACAAATGCAGTACAGCTGAGATATAAGCCTGGTCAAATAACCTAGTCATCTAGGTCAATGTTTCCCAGTCCATTCCTCAGGGACCCACTGACAGTCCACATACTTGTTCCCTCCCAGCTCTCGGTAGGGAGCAAAAATGGGGACTGTCTGGCAAGGAACTAGTTCAGAGGGAGCAAAAACGTGGACTGGCTATGGGTCCCCGAAGACTGGATTGGGAAACACTCATAGCTCATTCACGTTGCCAGTATTGAAATATACGGTAGGATCAAGAGACTAGGACACTCCCAGTCCATGAAACACTGAACAATCACTAATTGGCTGTTATGAAATAGACACGTATGACATATATGAAACAGGAAAGTAATATGTTCCTCTTTACTGCTTCATGGTCTGTCCTGTCCCAGTATGTGTCGTAATTTCACTTCAGAGTTTGACTCTAGGCTGCTTTGAGATCGTTCTCAATCTCTATCTCTCTGCAACAAGTATGAAAGATCAGAGGCGTGGCTAGAACCTAGTTGGTACTCTCTCTATAAAGTAAATGGAATACTTTGAGTTAGTTTATGTAAGGAAATTAAATATTTTCTGACAAGTACTTACAGTTTGCATTGATTCCTTCTAGGTAACAGATTCTGCTTTGAAGTGAAACCAGCATTCATAATGGAGAATTCACAGAGGTAAATGGCTAGCTTGCTTAATTGTTTTTGTATCTTTTGTTTAAAATAGGCCAAGAACATCCAGAAATGCAAAAGAGTTCGGTGGCCTGTTTAAAAAAAAAAAATAATAAAAAAAACCCATCAGGATTTATATAAGTTGCCATTGGTCTATTATGTCTAATGTGCATTATGTTCTCATTGTGCCTAGAAGTTCCTCAGAAAAAGTGTGGTATAATTGGCTTTTATGCGGGTTTCTGAGGGTTTTCTGTCAGTCAGTCAGCCTCCTCTCTGGCTGAGCGTAGGTGCTTTCTGTCAGTTTCTCATTCATCTGCAGAAAGCCACTTTTTCTGCAGTTAGCACGTAACTGGCTTTCCAGCATGCTCTGACTCTGCCACACAGTGCCAGCTGACCTGTTGTACATAATGCAATTTGCCGTCTCGATAGAGGCGTCAGATCAGAAGAAGCTAAACTGGGATGAAAGTAGATTTTCTTTTTTGTGCAAAATAAAACAAGCTTTTTAAGATACCCACCACTAAAACTGTGAATGAGAGGTTTCATACAGGCGTTTGCTTTTACATTAAAGCAAACAGAAATGAATGAAATGAAGAAATGTTTAGTTGAAGCTAAAGAAATTCTACAACCTGTTATTAACTTGTTTTTCTTCCATATTGCCTAACAGCCCTATATTTTCCTTGCAAAAAAGGCCTCCTGTTGTTGATTTGATCTTTTCCCCTTTGCTTTTAATCAAGCAGTAAAGTATTTGTGCAGGCCAGAAATATCCAGCAACCAATGTACAATTAAGACATTTCTATAGCAATTGTGTCCTTTCTGGCAGCTTTAGTAAACAGGCCACATCATAAATAAGTTTTTTTTTTTTTTTTTTAAACTGTTATCAAATTGTATCCAAACTATGTATTATCTGAAGACAATTTATGGTGGATTGAATAATTTCTGTAGGATTTAAACCTCTACAATATTGTTGGACAGTTCTGTTCATTTAATACACTGCTTTATCCATAGTGGAAGTCCCAATATGTATATAGTACATATTTTTATTGTAGTTTTTAATCAGACATTTAATTTTTATTTTTGTAGATACTTCTGCAGTTTTTCTTCATTCAAGAGAAGCAGCGATGTGGAGCCAACATTCCTCCTACCTGACGTTGGATAAACATGCCTGCAACCAAATCGGAGAATGGGGAGGGGGGGGGGAGTACCCTCTGTATATTTTTAACATTTTTTTTCAATCATGTATCTTCCATTCTGATAGATATTGGTGTGTGAATTTAGTTAAAATCATAACACATTTGGGGTCTTTTCTCCCTTGTCAGTTAATGTAATTGATAACCTGTAGGTATATTTGGGACTCTAAGCCTTGATGATGCGTAAATCTCATTGGGCAAACACTCAACGACACCAGGTGACTCGAGGCTAGAGTCTTGAGTTACAGCAATGACTGAACCAGTTGTCCGTGTTTACAAACTCCACAGGGGGCCCTTTGGGGCCCGTAAACCTTCGCAGCAGCGTGTCTTCCACTTTCTCACTGTACACAACAGAATGGCTGGGTCTTTCTTTCACCAGTTTCACCCTCGACAGGATTTTTACTGAGGCTGAGAGTCCCTACCTTCCAGTAATTAACAAAATGCTTGGTAGGTAATTGCTTCTTTTTTGTCGTTGTTAGTATTTCTGCTTTTTATTTTTTTTCTTTTGCCTGTATAAATCCATATGGTACACGTGTATGTTGTGATGTATAGAAGTAGCTGTAGAAATGCATTGTTTCCTTGTGGTAAGTGACTGAGATGCTGCCACGGATTTGAGACACTGATAAATGGTGCTATTTTGGAATTTTACCTGCTCCTTGGTAAGGTAGCTCAGATGGGTTTTATTTTATATTTTCATGTTCTAAGAAGGTATTGGTTCTTCGTCCGGTTGTTGTTAAATTGGTTTGAAGTGTTTTTTTTTTTTTTTTCCTGTTTTTTTGGTGGTTGTTTTTTGGTGTGTAAGAAAAAAAAAAAAAAAAAAAAAAAAAACAAGGAACCAAAAAAAAACAACAACAAAGTCGAGAAAAGACAACCATGCAAGGTTATTTGTGAAATATGAATAGGAGCAATCACAAAACTGCAATCTTAATATTTTCCCTTTAATATCAAGATGTGGATTCAATGTGTAGTCCCAAGCATTAGGGACTTGGGTAAAAAAAAAATGGGCAGTGTCTGACCTTAGCATTCATCATGGTTTAGATGTTTAGTGAGACATCAAATGTACAATTTTAGTTCTGTTGAATTTCATTTCAGGAAATTAATGGGACAGAAGGACATTGATTTGGTAGAACACGGTCACCAGGGAGATTTGGCAAAGACCCTAGTACGATGTGAAATTGGAGTCGCGTTTAATTTTTGTTCATGCGATGTAGTAGTGTACTAAAATTCTAAACTAAGGCCGTTTATCCAAAGTTAGACGGGGGCGAACAGAATGCCGTTTGTTCCCCGGCCCGGCTGGGTTTTAGGTTTCTCAAAATAGTTGCACCACCTCTCACGCCAGCACTAATGCTTGATGCCGCAGAGCTACGTGTCGTACTGTATCTGACTGTAATAACGACGCATCTGAATCTCTGTCCGAAGGCAATGTCAGAACAGAGAGGTGTGAAGGTGCAGAGACAGACAACATGGTGCAGTGCTTTCATCACCATCTTTTCAATTATCTACAATTCCATGGATAAACTACTTGAATAATTTTGTAATTAATCTTGGGTGTGTCCTTAAGGGGGGAAAAACAAACCAAAAAGCTTAATTTTGCTTTGCTAGTGATTTAATATTGAATATGATACCGTGCAGTATTTGCAGTTTTGTCCTTGCTTCTTGTTAATTCATACCATATACAATTCTAATATGATAACAAACCTGAAAGCCCACCTTTCCTCTCTGTCACCTTGTGTTTCTAGTGGGGACCCTCCCAGCCTGTCCTGATATCTCCCTATTCCGTTTTCTTAACTGCATGTTTTTTTGTTTCATTTTCATTTGTAATTGTTCCTTGCGATTGTCATTTCCTCTGTTAGAATAGGAATGCCAGCTGTTTTGTACATAGCCAGTGATTATCAAGCAAATTTTGCAATAGTTGAGGTATATTGTATCAACAACTGTGTATGATTGATTAATGCCAGCTTTTGTTACTACATGACCTTTAATAATGCACTATAAGTATCTTACGTATTCTCGTTTGGCTATATTAGTAATAGATCAATAAATATACAAGCTCTTACAACAGTTCTTGACTGATTTTATCCTTCCAATCAAGCAGTGAGACTTTTTGAGCTTAAAAGTCTCCTTTACAAGCTTTGAGTCTCGCTTACGACTTCCTGTACCTACATGTTGAGTAATACCTTCCCAAATTTATGTTATGACACGTTCCTGCTGACTGCATATATAGGCTTCTGATAAGAATGGCTTTTATCATCTTTCAATAAACTCACCAGTATAGCCAGTAAAACGTTTATCGCATTATCTATGGCCTCATTATCTGTACATGAAGTTTAGTAGTGTCTGGTGCTATGAATGTCAAGCCTTAAGAAATACTTAAGTGGAGGTGTTAAATAATGCAATTTATTTTCTATTAAAGATTTCACAACCAATGTTCAGTGTCATTCCAGCCGTGAAGATGAGTGTAATTAAAACTAAATAAACCTATGTCAGGATTGAAATATGAATCAGGCAATTAACTCAAATGGCCTGTCTGTAGCTGCAGAGAAGTTGATTGTAGCCCTGTAGAAAATAATGTCCATGAGGAATCAAAAACCTGGTGCAGTCTTTGAATTTTATATGATAAGTCAGTATGTGTTATGTTCTAGGTAAATTAATACTGTCAGACCATTCAAAGAATGGTTACTTTTTCTTTGTAACCATCCATTGAATTTCTGTTTGAGAAAAGCGGGCTCTGCAAAATACACAGCCCAATTAAGAGTCATATTTTGAAGAAGGTGGTTTGTCTCAGTATATTTTAAGTAGTCAGGAAAAGGTTCCTCCGTACTGCTGGTGTGTACGAGTTACACAACTCATACAATCTCCCAGCTTTAGTGTCCCCCCAAATCGATGACGCTTAGACCGAGGCGAGCTGCTGGAACGCAATGCGCCATGTGCGCGTTTCAGTTACAGACTTACCTGTTTCACTTCACTGTCGAAATCCTTGCTTGGTGGCTGGTTTGAGAAACACAAGTATGGTTAGCAACAGCCGCTATTCACAATGAATCTCCAGTCAGTGCAGCAAAATATATTTAGTTTTTGTACTAATTCTATCTCTAAGAGTGTGTGTTAATTCAAGTTAAAGATAAGTGATAATTTATATATAATACTGAGTTTGTACATGGCTAAGAATATTAAGAATGAAAACAACCTTTTCCGAGTCATTCTAGTCTAAAATTCTTGTAATACTGTATTCCACATTACTATTTATGAACCTCTATGAATATTAATTGAACTGTCTCTACAACTACAAAGGTCCCCTACTTAAAATTAAATGCAGGGTCCCTGTGCTCAAGATGGGATGCTCTAGTGGCCCAAATCACTGTACACACCAGAGGCATATGTCAAATTCCATATCATCCTGCATCTCTGCCCACTTCTGAAGAGCTTCTTAGATCCACTGCAGTTAATGAACCAGACACACATAAGTATGAAGGATGATATCCTGGACGTGGCTCATGGACAAATTGAGTAACACCATGGAAATTCTCCTCTTCGACTTCTTCGGTGTGTTTAGTGCCAGCCAGCCTTCCCTGCTGACGGTTGGCTGGATCATGCATTACCTCAGTAACAGGTCCCAGTTCATCCACATCACCAGCTGTGTATCTGACGTGGTCCTACGTTATTCGGGGGCACCCCTGAGGAGCTATCATCTGTTGTGTTGACCATTTATAACCACATAATTCAGGAAAAACCCTGGCCCATGCCATCTATACAAGTGCTCAGATGATTCTGTAACTGTGGCATGTATGTGAAGAGAATCACAGAGTAGAAATGGTTCAGTGCTGTAAGTACGTAAAATTTTACACCAGTCACAGCCTGGGTTTGTCCTTTGGTATGTACAGCAACTGCTACACTACTTTGCTAATCCATCTTAACTAGCAGACAACAACATTTCAGCAAAGTAATCTCATTTGTGATGACTAAGTAGTGTAATTTTTTATGAACCTTTCAGTGATATCATGACCTTGATGATTTAATTTGCATAATGAAGACACAATATATGTTGGTTTTGCAAACCTGTAGTGCATATATCTATAACTGACATCCATCCATCCATCCATCTTACAGATGAGGGCCTCAGGAATCCCCAGGCACTAGCACCCTGGATGGGATGCCAGGGCACACACACGATGGGAAATTTAGAGAGATGTTATCTAAGTGCTTGTCTTTTTTCAGGTGGAAACCCACACAACATGAGGAGAGTAGGCAACCTCCACACACAGAGAGCAAGGCTGGGATTCAAACCCCCAACACAGAAGGTGTGAAGTAACAGTGCTGCCTCTGAGCTACCGCACCTCCTTCAGCACTACCTCTGTTTGTTACTTAATAGTCACTTGTGCTACTTTTGTGTCAAAATATAAAAAAGTTTCATGTATAGAACTGTGCAAAAGTCTTAGGCTACCAAAGAAAATGGTGTTTAACTGAACTTTATATTGGTGTAAAACTATGCTATTATGCTTGTGTTTCTAGTGGGGACTTTTCAAAACCTTTGCTAAAATTACCCCATTATTTGCAGCAAGCATACAATATAGCCATATATTTTTTGACTCGACCACCAGCACACCTCGTACAGCTAATCAATGTCTCATTGACTTTTTTAAAGAATTAAGTTAATTAATTAAGTGTGCTGGTGGTGAAATTTAATACATACATGGAATGGCTGGCGGGCCCCTGAGGAGAGGTTTGCGAACTGAAGCAGTGTTCATCTAGCCAGCCAACTAGATATCAGTAACTTTTTGGAGAACAGAAGAATTTATTTTCTAGTTTTTATTGTTACTCTAAATTTTTATATGATTTAATGTTAAATTGTATTCCTTGTGCTGAGTAAATGCACACTTACTACCCAGATAAATGGCTTTAAACATTTCTTTTCACTGCCTAAGACTTTTGCACAATACAGCAGTAAGTTCATCCTTAGTGTCAGCAGTGCTGGTCAACCTATTATCTGACACAGGGGGATTCCTAGGGTGCAATTTTTCTTAGGGAGCACCGACCTAGCAAACTACCGGCACCCTCAGGCAAGCTTCCCTGTATGTGATTCTACATGGGCTTCAACCGGCACTGGTACACAGCTTAGCAAGCAAGCTAACTTAACAGCAGCAAGCAACTTGGGGCTGGACAACAGGAATTAATGTTGTTTCTCAGTTAAAGGCTGGTCAGCTGAGTGAGAACACACAGGCTTTTATCCTGCTTCTACGAACTACATTCGATCTCTCTGGAGTCTGTGGGGACTCGAGCCAGATCCCATCAGCCCACTGCTTGTTTTATCGCACATAGAGTAAATATAGCAAAGCTGCTTTTCTCATAAATCTACCACGGGTTAACATGGCAGCAATAGATGCAGCTTGGTCAACTGAAAACATGCTTGGTGCCAAACCAGTGAAAGGGTATGTCAGTCCAGTTTATTTTGAAGGAAATTCCAGCATCGCTGTGATACAGGGGTCCTGACTTTGCTTGTCTAGTAATTTATCCTTAATATGAACTTGCTTTGACAGGCCAGTGAACACGCTCTGTCTGGCAGAAAGGTATCTCTGCTGACATCCAGCAATTCCTGCAGTGTCAGGGCTCCGTGTGTTGGTGCCTGCTCCTGGGACACTAATATGACAGAGTGACATACTTGCATCGCATGGCGCTTAATATTACATCCTAATAAAGATCTTTAAGGTGGATCTTTAATACTGATCCAACCTGATCCATCTGCCAGACATTGTAGTACCAGAATTTCTGTCTAATACTAATACTAAAGGTTTGCCCAATTAAAAGTCTTATATACCCCAAATAACAATGTAATTTTTTATTTATAGAAAGTTAAATGTAAATAACACCTAATCAGACAATAAGATTATCTGGTTAAGATGTCATGTCTGTCTTCGCCATTTTAATTGTATTTCAAATTTAAATGCCCTAGAATACTAATTGTGTGTGTACGTGCGTGAGAGTGTGTGCATGTATGTGTGATGGACTAGCATTCCATTCAGGGTGTACCACAACAATTAAAAGATGGATGGATGGATGGATGGATAGAGGGATAGAGGGATGTTCTGCAAAATGAAATAGCTAATCTTGCAAAATCTCAGTAGCACAGTAGTGCAGCAGATTTTTCTGAGTAGCCAAAAATGTGCTGTCATTTAACTGGTGAGTAAAGGTGCACCACGCCAGACTTTTCACACAGAAATGGCTTTTGAGATGACTGTTTAAAAGCTTCCTTACAGAAGTGCCGTTACTGCCACACATGAAAAATAACTAGTACTGAAAGACAAATTAGTTATACAGCCATGGAAAGCTACAATAGCCAGTTAAAAGCTATTTTGGCAGTTCATCAAGATTAAAAAAAAAATAAAAATCCTTTAACCCTAACCCTCAGCTGGAGGTTTAAGTAGCACAGAACAGACACAACATATGTGAAATATAAAGTTTCCTTAGTGAAAATCCCTTTATTCCAATTAACTTTGAATGTTACACTTCATATACCCATTTATAGTGAGTGATTTTTTTTTTCCCAAAAGCCACGTCAACAATGTCTCTCGCTTAAGTGCAAAAACAGCATCCTGTGAACACTGGCCCAGAACCGTAAGAAAGAGCTGCACTTTAACCACACTGTTCCACTCCACCGTCCAGAAATAAGATCGTGCTGGAAATGCTCGTGTATCACAATAACCATTGGTTACATGGGAAAGCAGATCCTTTGGCCCTCAAGGCCGCCAGAAACCATTTCTATTCAACCTAAACATCCAACCATATCAAAGTGCTGATATACTCCTCTGTTTTTTTTTCACGTCGGCAACAAGAGAGGACGTTCCCAACACCTATATTACAAGTAAGTTTATGGCCTGCTGTTTTCCCATTTTGACCAGTGAAACCATTCATTTGGTGAAGAAACTTGTCTAAACCAACATGTAAACATTTCTGAGCGGGCAAATGTCTCCCGGATGGTTTTCATATTGTGTCTGTTTCGAAACTTGCTGGTGAATTTGTGCTGAAATCGAGGGCCTGCCAACATCACCGAGGGAGAGAACTGACTAGTTAAACTGGGATATTTAACAGGCCGAGTTAAAGCAGGTAAATAACAGCTCCTTCTCGTTGTGCGTGGTTCCATATATTTAACCAAATGAAAGCTGGGACTGGCATCCAAGAAAGATTTTTGAGATATATATTCTCTTATCGTGGAATGCTTAGCCTATCAGCAAAGCCCACATTCACAACCTCGTGCTGCAGATCAAAGGATCCTTTGCTCCTGGCCATTCCCTTGATTGCAAATTTTGTCCAAACCCTTCAGAAGACATGTCCTCCTAAACCTTTGGTTGACCTAACCGTAAACTAGTCATTTTATGTCATTGTTATGAGTGGTCAAACTGGACTCATAAAGATCTCAGCGTGCATTTTTGAGACAATCATTCTGGGTGAAAGAATTGTGAAGAAATTCGGCTCAGTGGTGACTTGAAAATGCACTTCACTTTTTTCACTGAAGCACTTTATAAATGTTAGATCTTTCTCTTCTCCTTCCATTGACTCTCCCCCACCTGACTCTCCATCCCTGAGTGCGTTTCATGTTCCCGCCTTCCCATAGCTCAGTGCAGAACCCCGGGGTATAGTGTTTGCCCTCTGCTCTTCCCCTGTTTTTGGCTTTCTTTCTTCCCCGGGGCTTTTGGTAACGCCGTCTCCACTCCCCGTTCCTTCCTCTCGCCGTGTGTCACGTGCCTGTGCTGGCCGTCCCGCCCAGAGAATGTGCAGCACATGTTTCACAGAAAACGTATACACAGCACAAAGAGAGGAGTTATAATTCCCAGTAAGCCCACCATTTTCCGTTATCTTCCTCATCATGGGGGTATGGTAACTAAAAAAAAATTCTTTGCATAATTAGCTAATTTGAAAGTGAGATTCTTTTTTGTTACCTTTTTATTGTAAAGTGCCAAATATTCATATCACAGTTATAGTTCTTTTTTGCGTTTTGTATTTTGCTTTACAGTATAAACAGCACCTGGCATGATAAAGTGACCTGATCTCCAAATATGACGTCAGCAAATCGGTGCGATTTCTTTCCCCAGTCATGGGTGTGGTCTTTTTATGTGATCATTTCATTGATTGATTGGGATGTATCATGTGGTTTCAATAATGGAGTTAGACTTTCTCTTTCCAGACTTCTCGCTACCTCCTTTATTTATTAACATTGCAGGGATGACATCAATCTTTTAGCAAAACCCAAAGATGTCTCCAAAGACATTGCAGATTCCAGACTCTCTTTCATCATACAAGTCTCCATTTAGACTGTGAGCCCACATCTCTGCGGATAATCCCACACGATGGCTCATGATGTGCAATTCTCACAAGTATCCCCGCTTTGTGTGGTGGAAGGGACAGGCATCTCGCCCACATGTGCCCAGAAACACAGCAGGAACTAAACAATGAAGGTGCATTGAGAGATAAGATAACAAGCTGGTGGGTGCAACAGTGATGGTGACACAAGGGGACACTGTGCCCAACTTATAACTGCTTCATATCCTACATCTTCCAGGAGAGCCTCAGGAAGACTACACCCCCAAATGGACAAGAAGTTAGGAGAGTGCCAGAGGGAGATTCTTGATGAGTGAGCTACATACAAACTGTCATTGTGCCTTTGAGAGCTTGGAGTTATGATGGACATCTTGGCAGCTCGTGGTCAGGGCCGCTATGCGTTACCTCCAGTCAGAAATGTGGTGTTAAATGAACCCTGTCTTGTCAGACCGCCTCGATTTGGATTTATCCGCCAGCTTGCTTCAGCCAGGGTTTGCATAAAAAGTAGCATGAGCTTCTTAGCGCAAAAATGATTGGGGATTCATTTCTCCCCTAATGGACTTCCATTCCGGTTGGGCGTAAGGCAACAGCAGATTTAGATTTCAGCCACTGATGTGGGTGAAATCTCAGGATTAGGGCATACCTCACAGGCAGCCCCCCCTGAACAGGAATGAAACCGATACACGCAACATGACATTCCGCCCCCCCCCCCCTCGTTTTTCTAGTTCTCAGAGGCTGAGAAGCTTCTCGCAGAAGAATACATATTGTTCTAGCCCTGAATGAGAGGAGGAGAAGCTGGGATGCGTCGCTCGTTATGAGGGAACCCTTAGCACGTTCTTCACAGGATAAAACAAGTCGCACTGCAAGCCCGTAATAAAGACAGTGACAGAGTCAGCACAGTGTTCAGTGAATGAAACATAATCACACAGATGCCAAAAAAAATAACGATGGTACTGATGATGCAGGGTTTATGATGACATGTTGCAGGTGCATGTAACAAAGTCTCACCTCTCAGAGAAGCCAACATCTGGCTGCAGGAAAGAACAGCAATGTATATAAATAGGCCCTCGAAGGGGCCATTCTCTCAAAGCCCATCTACAGCCAATGTGCTTTCCAGTATGTCCTGAATTGTTTAGGAAAAATGATAGTACCAGTGAATACTTCTGGGGGTGATTTGTGGTTCAGCGGGTCAGGACCATGTGTCTGTGATCGAAAGGTTCAAATCCCAGAGTTGGCAGAGTGATTTCACAATGGGGCCCCTGAGTGAGGCCCTTAACCCAAAATGCTCCAGGGACTGTCTAACCCTCCTCACTCAAAAATGCATGTCACTTTGGATAAAAGCATCTGCTAAATACATAAAATATACTTCTGTATGAAGCTAAAATTGTATGGAACCTTTCAAGCAAACTAGGAATTTTAAAGTCAACAGAACAATTTAACTATCTCCACTCCCTACAGTAGTGTATAAGTGCACACATTGTGTTGTCTTCTTAAACAATTTAAGTGATGTCTGCAGATAAATATGACTGTTAAAACTAAATGAATAAGAAATACCAGGGATGGAATCCGACGTCCACATTACAGTATGAGTTTGGATCATGCTTTCTTCTTATTCCTAGACATTGCGTAATGATAAACTTTGCACAATTAAATATACACTAAAGATCTAATGCATCTGGACATCTGCTTCATTTGGGCGAAATACTATCTTTCTGAAGATGAATGTTATGTTTGCCCTTGTATTTATTTGAACTAGCAGCTTCGTTTTTTTTGTAATATTAGAGGATCCCGTTAAAAATGCGCAAAACTGAAAATTGTAATGAAACAAGCAGCTTTCAGTGGTTTAGAAAATCGCATTTTGCTTTGATGCCACCTGGAGGCCAGCGACTGTACTACTACACAAGACTCATCTACGAAGCTTTTGTAGCCCCAATCTCTCCGTTGTCCAGTCATTTGCACACCGGGAATCATACAGGTAGATTCACCCTCTGTGTTTTTCGCACTTGGTGTTATGTCATCCCAAAATGCCAAGACAAGACCCTGCTTTAGATCGGTTAAATAAATGTGAACATCCTGCACTGCGTACACATACTGCATAGTTCCTGCAGTAAAACCTACGCGAATCCGTTCAGCAGTTAAGTAACAATATCCTGTTACTTTTTACCTTATGCCTGCCTATTTATGTGTTTTTGTGTTTCATCGTATCATATATAAAACGCCGAATGCACGATTGTGAATGGAGCCCTACTTCCCTTAATAATTAAAAATTAAATACTCTACTATGACAGTAACATTGATTTTGACATGTAAAATAGAACAGAAAACAAACACTCATATTCCAGCGCCAACTTGCAGAGTTCTTCAGCGTTCCCTTTATCTGGCCGTTTGAATGCAATTCCTTCTTAAACTTGTCAGTTGCCCTGGTAGGTAAAAAAAAAACATATTTTCCCCGCCAATGAGCGCAGTTCTAACGCTTGGGTGGCCAGTTCCAGAGCTGAGAGGCTGGAGGGTAAAGCTGGTTTTCGTCTACAGTGTACTCTTAACTAATCAACTTCGAGGCCATCTGCATCATGTCAGAATTCCTTTCCTAGAATCCTGTACTAATCGTATGAGAGTTATTGTTAATTGACTAGTTTGTGTAGCATGTACTGCATTTGCTTTAGGGCAGGCCCAGTCGCACCGTAGTAAGATCACCATTTCTGGCCATTTTGCTCATAAGAATCATAAGAATGTGGCATTTTGTCAGGCGATCCAGAATCTCTAGGCATGCTACTTCTAATGCATTCAACATGGAATTCTGTAGGTTGCTCTAGTAGGTACTATACTGCAGCATAACAATAAGCAAAAAGAGCATTTCAGGCCACAGAGAGTGACGTTTCTATTGACGTCACTATGCTTCGTTAACGTTAGTACTTCTTTAATGCTAAGAAATGTGCACCCCTTATACAACTCATTCGCAAATCGCAAAATGGTAAAATGTCATTTATTTCACTGAACAAAGGTGCGAAATAGGGTGAGTATTGTGAAAATAGAACGCCTGGCAAAATGGGACGGTTAAACTTTGCAGTTAATACATGTGTAATACTTTATTTTGTCTTCTATGTAGTGTTCAAGGGACATTAATGTATTTAGATTGGTATCAAGTTGGGATTCAAGACAATGAGATTGTTTTTCCATAAAGCGAAATTTCAGAAAGCGTCCCGTTTTAACAATACCCACCCTGTGAGGACAATAACTTCGATGAAGTAACCGAAGTTCCCTCAGCGGAAGAAGCCTTGCGCTCCTCGAGAGCGGACTCCGGGTGCGCGCTGCTGACGCGGAGGTGAGCGAGTGCATTTGGCAGCGCGGCCTGGGTCGCTGCCACGGCGCGTTAAAATAGCAGCGCAGATGTGCGGTGAGAAAATGCCGCCAATAGACGCAGGTTTCATATACGGAAAAACATATGAGGTTCACAGAACGCCCGAAAGAAGCATAACGGCTAAAAGTGTGTTTTTCATGTTGTGCGAAGGTTTTTGTTTTAATCATCTGGTATGGGAATAAAAAATGGCTTTGCTCCAGGATAAACACATGTTTGTTTCAACGGACCAAAGCAAATCTGGTTTCTTGACATTTTTCCCCCTAATAAGTTAGTTGAGGTGTGGCTGAGTCGGTTTCACTGGAGGGAAAAAAGACAGTACAAAATCTGGAATTAAATGGAAATTATTCCTTACTAATCAAAACTGAAACTCTGGATTTTCAGGGGTTTTTATGTCTTGTATGTGTGTTGTATGTTGATTTATTAGATCTGAATTGAACTGATACACTTATACTGATACAAATATATGGTGAAATTTTATTCTATTTGCTGTTATTAAGGATAGTATACTGTGCAGTACTTTTATATGTTTAAAGGAAAATATTAATAATTAGCACAGAAACTGTACAGAGCAAATCAACAGTGGGAAATAGTGCAGAAATATACAGCATGATTAATGCAGGTGTGTAAAATGCAAGATATTCTCCATTCTTTCAATGATCTTTCAAAAATCACACAGCCATTAAACAGCTACCCTTTACCTGCAGGTTTGGCATATAGGCTATGGCATGTGTATCTAAAGCAGGAAAAGTGAGCCGGTCTTGTGATCTGGGCTTGAGTTCAAGCTCACAGTAGTCTGGCTGGGAATGAAATTTTAGGCCGGATGGAAGCTCTGTGGGGTGGTTCACTGGATTGCACTGTTGCTTCACACCTGCAGAGCTGGGATCTCCATCCAGGATATACCCCAGCTTTGTGATCCAGGCCCCCCGATCACAATGAGCAGCTATACGACGTTTGGATGGAAAGCCTCGTGTTCAGTTTTAAAACTGGTGAAAGTACATGGATAGTCATACACAAACATATGTAATTTAGTTGCAGGATCTTATTCTAAAATTAAATTCTTTTACTTTAACCTTAACTTTGATGTTACACTATCAAAGGAATGGAAACCCACGTCTGGTACTTGCAACTGTTACTGTCGCACACATGTAGATAATTTAGATGCATCTTGTTTTTTGCTGCAAATCTTCAGTTAAAAAAAAAAATCAGTTAAAACCTAGATACTGTTTCAATCGTTCCAGTGCTGCACCGCCTGCAAATTCCCCGTCAGCATCACGCTTCCTAACTGTATTATTTACGAGCAGATCAAGCCAAAACCTCGGAACTGAGGGCAGGAATGGACATGAAGTCGTCTCCTTATGCGTAGATGCACGGTTTGGGCAGGATATGACATCATCCTCTGGAGAATGATGGAGTGACTCTCGGCAAAGTCTTCAGGGCGTGTTTCTTCAGACGTGGGAGCTGCTAAAATTCAGCGGCGTCATTTATGACCACAAACGTATCGAAGTGGCTTATGCTCCAGGTCCATTTGGAACCATTTTTCTGATTTGTATTGTTTCAGGCTCTATAATAGTCTAATCTTTCATTTACCATCACGGTTTCTACGACTGTATTGTTTTGCGTTGTTTGTATTGTTTCGTGGTGTCAGTGTTGTTCTTAGTCTCCTTGTAACTGAGTGATGATGAGTGAGTAAGCATCCCAACACATCTGTGGCACATGACCAGTAGGATCTTGAATCTTGAATAAAACAAGTAAGCCTCATTTTAAAGCGTTCAGGGAGAATTAAATTTAGGCAGATTTTCATTGTGTGCCAATACCTCAGGGTCAGGGCAAACTAACATTCAGATGCGTATTTTCTAGCAGGTAATTTTGGTAACTCACTGGCCAGTGCCAAAATATATTAAGCAGCAGATGAACTTCAGCACAGAAACAAAATTGTTCATATGAAGCAAAGTATGCCTGTTTAAAAACAGGATATAGTGCTCTCCAAACACAAGCTGCACAACTGGATAGACAAATTACTTCAGCAAACACTAAAAGCTGGTGCTTAGATATACAGGAACGAGGAGGGCAATCTTAGCCAGTCAGGTATTACGCCTCAAAGAGCAGGAAGTTTACAGCCCCAAAGCTCTGGAGAAGCTTGTTTCACCCCAAGGGTGGTGGTGTTGGTATGTGTGTGTGTGTGTGTGGTGGGGGGTGAAATCAGCCAGGTTTTTTTAATTCCTGACCTTTCAGATCTGGAATTTTCAGACATCCTAGCAGAGAGGACTGCACTGATCTTGTAGGTATAGCTAATGTCGTTGCCTTAGCAACCTCTTAGTGCAGTACCATGGCTGAAAGTTGATCCAAGTCAGCCCCTAGCCAAGTTTAGAGTACCATAATTATTGAACACGTGTACCAAATGAGATCATTGCATTTAACACGGGTCTTACTTATAATTCTGCAGGACTGTTCTAACATGTTAATAATCCAAATAGCGCATGCGCAACAGAATTATCAGCATTGGCTTGGTATGTGTCCTTACCTCACCTCTACAGGTCTGCCAGTTTGAAACTAGTCCCAGCTCTGGGAGGTAACTGCATGACTCTGCTGTGCTTGCACTGATTGTAATCTACTCCGAAGACAGTAACTTGCCGTCAGTATATCAGTATGTATGTGTGTGAGAGTACATTTCCCATCAGCCCATACTTCCCAAGGGAAGTCTCGGTAACCCTGAAAATGTTGGGATACTCTAATCTTTAAAAAAAAGAGCAAAAGATGACAGTAATATCATGGGGTTTTTACCACCTTCACAAAAAAATAAGTCTCAAAAGAAAACTGACAAGGATTGTTCCAGCCACCAAGTGCCAGTAATGCAACACTCACGGCACATATGTGCATAGGGCAAAAATAAAAAGTAAAAGCAGCTGCCTTCTGTTTGTGTAAAAGGAGTAAAGTTCTTTAAATATAAAAGGTATCACTTGCTGGAAAAGATATCTCTTCTATCGCTGGAAATTTGCCAACTTGTGGGAGACTTGTAATATCTGTAGTGAGTCCTGTGAAAATACCCTCAATAACTTAAAGCCTCCCTGCATTGCCCACGGATATAATCTGCTTTATCTGGGTAAGATTAGATCTAAAAAGATCATTTTACACCATCGGCAGCTGCAGGATCTACCTCAGTCTTTGAAATATTCTCTTGACATATCATGCAAAGCAGATACAGCAGCCTGCATTAATATCTATTGCATTCTTTGTAATACACTCAACAGTAATTCAAGCGAATGACACTACCTTCTCTGGAGAATGGTTTATTAAAACACCCAGTTTGCTGTGTTGGATTGAAAAGATCAATCCTTTATATATCTGAAACAAATTTTACGGTACATACAGCTTTTATAGATCATTCTTCAGTTTTGTGAGGAATACATGATATATAGTGTGGATACTTAAAAGAGATTAATTGTATTTTGGGCATTTGTCATAAACGTGTAAGTAGATCTGATCAGCGTTGAGAACAAATCTACGTGCAAAAAACTCAGGCGCTGAAGAGAAAGTAATGACTTTGTGAGACTCATTCAAGCACAGGTTAAAGGTCAACACTTATCTGAATGTGAGTTTAATACTGTTTAAGTTGAAGGACAGACCTCCTGGAGGTATCAAAAGCATTCTTTAAACGATTTTGGTTCCTGCTTTTGAAAATATTATAATTTTGATGAAAGAGAAAATTGCATTTTGATTAAGACAATGCATTTGTGGAGTGGGCAAAATGGATTCTGTTTTCATTTTATCTGTCAGTCATATATTGTTTATCATTATATGACATCCTGATGATTTAGACTTAGGTAGGTTATGAAGTGGCCGGAGACTCTGACATTTGTATTTGAACTATCAAGCTACCCACTGAGACCATGCCTTATCTAAAATATACACAGGATACATTCTACAGTACAAAGGAGACCAGCTCTGAGCCTTCTGGGATTGCTCGTTCTGCCCTTTCCATTGGCTTGGCCAATTTTTTTTTAACTTAATGAGTAAATCCACCCAATCACGTTTCTGCCTTCATGCTGGGGCTATGGCTGGTCTTCACCACCTTAATACTGCATTTTATTTCTGTGCCCATAGAATGGTCATCTTTGGATCCATCTCTTCTCTGGAAAGAAAAGGGGTAAATGAAAATATTTCAGCTTAATACATAGAAATGAATAAAAAGAAGATATTTTCAATATTGAGATATTAGTGGAGAAGACAGTTTGACGATAATTTCAATTTGTATTAGCAGATGGATTTTGTGTTTTTATTCTGTAGTTTGGTTTTAGGGTTTTATTGCAAGTAGTAATGCAAAAGACGGAAAGGTTTTTTAAAACAAATTTTTGACAGGAATAAAGGCATGTGAGGATTGGATATGATAAAATATACAATATAAAACATTCAAAAGTTTATTTTTTACCATCCAAATAAAAGTGTTTTTGAAAATAATTAACAACATGGGGAAGTATTGTTTTAAACAATAATGTCTTTAGTCTACCAGGACAAAAGGTGTCAACATATTACAGGCAGTCCCCAGGTTATGAGCGAGACATAATAATAATTAATTATTGTACAGTAATAAAAGTAAATACACAGGGTACTGTACTGTACCAATGAACCGCCAAAGCCTCGTAATGTTTTCATGAGGGTCACAAAGTAGTGCGTGCGTTCGTTATTATGAACCATTGTATTTAACCCAAATTTTTCATGCAATTGGGTTTATCGCAGTCCGTTCATAAGTAGGATGTATTTAACCCGGGTACCGGTTGTAAAGGGAAATGTCTTTAGTGGTCATCAGCTATTCTGTTTGAAGACTATATTTTCTACCACTTGTAAATTACGGAGCTTATAGAGTCCTTAAAGAATAAATTTGTTCAGATTGGACCTTATCAGTATCACCATAACTGTTCATTGCTGGGAGTCTGTTTACTTACATTCACCATGGCACATATTAGCATTTTCAGCTTCCCTGCACAAATCACAGGGTTTGGCTATTTTTTATTAATCACTAATCTTAGTAGGATCTACGACCACCTTGGTTAGCCAACATAACAAATGCAGGCAAATTTCTGTTATGGCTGTAGCAACGAGAGCCACAAGCAGGAGGCGAGATGCTGGAACTGACCCGAGTGGACGCCATGCTGGACCCTGGGACGTCGGCCGTGCGAGTCACCGGCAGGGGGGCCACGAGATCCGTCTGGGAGCTTGGGAAGGACAATGGATGAAGGACACTGGATGGGCCCAGCAAATGTCAACACACAGGCTCCTACACTGAGTACTCATCATAGCTGTCCGACAAAAAAATACTTATCTCCAAAAATTCATTACATCAGGAGCATGAAAAAACTCATTTTCTCAGAAATTACTTTACAAAATAGACCTAAAAAACACAATGAGACCCCCTTAGCACCACGAATAGAAACCTAACTTTACACAGCCGTAACACTTTAATGTTTCAAATGGACTTCGGTGGATTGTTTTCAGCGAGGCAAATATGTCAGTTTCAACAAGATCCAAAGTAATCTCATGTTATATTCACAATTAATAATGATGTTAGTTAGCTAACATTAGCTATCAATGTTAAGTTGTTATAAGCCATATAATCAATACAAACGACCATCATGAATACAAATGTTAATTAGTACAAAGATAAATACTATCTAAATACATTACTTCATAAAACATATTTCCATTATTCAATTAGATGTCAAATGCAGTAGACAAAGGATGACGGGTGTCTATTGTAAAAAGTTACAATTGTTTCATCAGACAACGACGATATGTAAGCAAAATCCCACGTTGCTTAACACATACTTAACTTCTGAGAGCACGGATCTTTCCCCATCAGAACACTGTGATCTCCTGTATTGACGGAAGCTTCTGGGAGAATGTGAGTGACGGATGCGGATCGGATCACCTTGAGTTCTGAAACAATTTTGGAAATTATGCATCTTGTTTGATGAATAAATTGATTAGAACATAATCTATAACTTAAGCTGCATTTGCAAGAACACATTAAAGCCATGTAAAATAATTCAATACCTGAATGACATTTTATATTGATATGTTAACATCCATTTTTGTCATTTAAACGTATAATTTTCCTTGCTTTGCGTATAATTTAGGCAAACAAGTGACAAGGATTGGGTTTAGAAATGAAATCGATACAACAGCTTTAAATTCAAGATATACAAGATAATTCAAGAACTATATTATTCAAAGGACAACCCTGTACAGTATAAAAGGTTGGAAGATGGATAGATGGATGGATGGATGGATGGATGGATGGATGGATAGATGGATATGTGATTCAGTACAGGCACATGTATTACTTACTCGACTTTCTTGTAGGGGATTTCTTTCAGCTGGTCTTCTGTAAAACCAGAGGGATCCACAAGATCTTTCCTGAAACAGAGGCAGCTCTTCAGATTGCAGTCCTCTTCCCCAAGGTGTTTTGGGGTCAGTACCTCAGACTTACTGAATGTGCTTCCACAGCTGTTCTTTTGCATGGACGTCAGGGCTTCTCCTGCAAGCGACAGAGAATTAAGAGAATTCACAGGAAAAGCTTCAGATTTATTCATCTTAATTTCTATGCAGATGGACAAACACAAGGGCACGTTATTGCATTGTTGTTTTGCTTCTAAACTCCCACTTCCTTGCATAAGCTCATACTATGATGTAACTATAATGTTTGTATTTATGCAAAGATAAAAATATACATTTACAGTGATGTATTACATAATATTGCTATCTCAAGTTATACTAAGAGTTGAATCACGCTACATTTCATTTGAACTATAGTTGAAACATCACCAGCAGTTTAATGGCATTACATATAAAATATAAATATACATGTTAAAATTCAACGTTCGAAATTTAAATATGTTTACGGATAAAGAAGCCAGTTATAGAAACAGTCACTTAATATGCCAAAATAAATAGAAATATTTTGCTGCTTTCACCACTAGAGGGAGACATTCTCATCTTTAAAACTACTGTTGTTTTAACAGTGTTTCTCAACCTAGTCCTCAGAGACCCCCAGACAGTCCATGTTTTTGCTTCCTGTTTGTAGACTGTCTGGCAGGGAGCTGGGAGGGAGCACAGGGGGTTCCCTGGGGATTGAGTTGAGAAACACTACTTTAACACCTCTTCAACATACACTAACACTGAGAGCTTTAGTGAAATATCATGACCCTATTGATATTGTTTTTAAAGCTCTCACGATCGTGAGCGGTGTCTGGATCTCCGGTGGCTAGGGTCATTCTGCGTCCTCTCCTTCTGCCGGCGAAGCACAGCTTCCCATTGAGGACCAGAATCCACCATCTCATTTTCCTGTCGTGACCTGGAAGAAATGCGGACCCACATGTATATTATCAGACTTCAGTGAAAAAAACAACAAACAAGCCATATTTTCCAGCTTCTCTATTTTGTGAACAAAATGTTTAGACAAAACATGTATGCACTCTTTCACAGACTGACTTCCTGTCTAGGGGTCCCCCTGTCTTGTGCCCTTTGACAGACTGACTTCCTGTCCAGGGCGTCCCCCTGTCTTGTGCCTTGTGACGGACTGACTTCCTGTCCAGGGGTCCCTCTGTCTTGTGCCCTTTGACGGACTGACTTCCTGTCCAGGGCGTCCCCCTGTCTTGTGCCCTGTGATGGACTGACTTCCTGTCACTCCTTTTCACCCACCATTGCACATTAAGCGAGGGTCATGGGGCTGCCAGTCACCTTTCTCACACCGACTCACCTGTTCTTCTTTTTTCGATGGTCTCTGCTGGAGTTCTCGGACTCACTGCCGCTGCTGGTGTAGCCACGAGAACGTGACCTGAGAAACAAGGGGTGTTAGCGATGCCAGACGGAGCAGAAAAAGAGCACGTTTTGACTAACCCTGTAAGTGAGTGTTTCCAAATCCGGTCCTCAGGGACCCACAGACAGTCCATGTTTTTGCTCCCTACCAGCTCCTGGTAGGGAGTCTGGTGAAAAGTCACATCAGGTTTTACAAGAAATCAGGAATCAGATTCTCAATGTGCATGCTTTAATCCAGTGTTTACCAATCTGGTCCTCGGGGACCTGCAGACAGTCCACGTTTTTGGGAGCAAAAATGTGGACTGTTTGACTGGGAACTGGGAAGAAGTATAAATGTGCACTGGCTGTGGGTCTCAGAGGACCAGATTGGGAAACACTACTGTAAGGGGTCTACAGTGAAAGCTCCTCACTGTGGCAGCTCCTGTCCAAAGCCTTACCTCCTCTTCTGCTGCTGAGGGTCCTCCTGAGAATGGCCCTTCCTACAGCACAGGAAAGAGCTGTTTATGAAGTTATCAGTGTGCTGAGATAAAACGCCCAGAACATTCCCCTTATTCCAGTGAAGTTACTACATTTTATTTCTTTAGCAGATGCTTTTGTCCAAAATGATGTACAGTTTAGAAAGCACAGTCAGCCAGTCCCTGGAGCAATTGGGGATTAAGGGCCTTGCTCATTAGCCCAATGGTGAAATCACTCTGCTGACCCTAGGTTTAGAACCAATACCTTCAGATCACAAACACCAGGTGCCACTTGAGCTAAGCTAAGAACCAGAAACTGAGGCAACAGTGGGCATGGGCTCATCAAGATTGGAAGAAAAAAGATTGGAAAAACGTTGCTTGGTGAAATGAGTCTCAATTTCTGCTGCGACATTCAGATAGTAGGGTCAGAATTAGGCATAAACCATATGAAAGCATGGATCCATCTTGCCTTATATCAACAGTTCAGTTGCAAAACTCATCTCAGACTGGTTCTTCAACATGGCAATGAGTTCAATGTACTCAAATTGCGTTCACAGTCATCACATCTCAATCCAACAGAACACCCACAGGATGTGGTGGAATGGGAGGTTCGCATCATGAAGGTGCAGCCAATAAGTCTGCAGCAAATGGATGATGCCATCGTGTCAACATGGACCAAAGTCTCAGAGGAATGTTTCAAGCAACTTGTTGAATCTATGTCATGAAGAATTAAGGCAGTTATGAAAGCAAAAGGGGGTCCAACTAGCAAGGTGTACCTAATACAGTGGCCAGTGAATGTATATTCTCTGTGTATTCATTTACAAATACAAACAGCTATGCCTGTCCAACTGTAGATGATCATAAGGCAGGATACTTTAAAACGAATATTATTGATTAAAATGCTGGATATTGGCCATTAGCGCTAAGTTGTTCTGGTGAACAGCAGCAGGCAACAATCATACTCATAAAGTAGTGATGGACAAAATGCCTCATAAAGCATTTGCTGTATTTTTTGACCCCACTAGATGGCGTGCTTGGTTTGTTTTGGGGCATGCTTCGGGGTCCTTTTTGAACGAAGAGCACCATCTAGTGGGGTCAAAAAATGTAGCAAATGGTTCTTGAAAATTCATTTTGCCCGTCGTAGGATTACCATACGTCTGGGTTTCCCTGGACACGTCCTTGTTCTGGGCCCCTGTCTGGAGGTCTGCGTGGTTTTTCAAAAATCAGCGGTTTGTCTGCGTTTAGCACTACAATCCATATGACCCAGGGTTGCAAGTTACAGTGCAGTACCAAGTGAAGGAAAAGGCACCGATTTTCAATATACAGCAGCCACTCAATATCATCACACGGCGTTTGCAAGGCTCGTGCAGACGTTTACTTTAAGAACTAAATGATACGCACATCGGTAGGTGTCACGCTGCTCACAAATAATGTCAATTTCCAGAAACCACTAGCGCTTTCACACATTTTGTTTTCATGTAAATAGTGAATCGCGTCGTTTGCTTTAAGTTTATCAAACTTTAGCTTAGCATTTTGTAATTTTTGTTGAAAAACACTATACATGTATACTGTGTCAACTGTGTGTAGATGGTAAAACGAGAGTAAACTGTAAGGTTATCATACATCCGGGTTTCCCCGTACGCAAATTTTTGTTTATCAGGGTGGTTAGGGAAATCTCATGAATATTTATATGAAATCACTGCCTGATTGACCAGTGAATCCGAAAACTCATTAATATTTATATGAGGATCGTTACCTGATTGTCCAGTGAATCCGAAAACTCGTTAATATTCAATAAACGATACCTGATTGTTCGGTGAACGTGGAAACTCATTAATTACCCCTAGTCCATCACTACTATAAAGAGTGCTGACTGTTTAAGGTGGATGTGGGAAAGTCCGTTATCCGTTCAGCCAACAGTCAGGGTAGGTAGGTGGGTTACCGGTCCGAAAGCGACATACCTGCGTCTGCCTGGTTGAGATGGCTCGTTCTCGCTCCCGCCTGATGCGGTACGTCGCCTCGCCGCCGGGAATTTCGGCGATTTGTTTCGTTCACTGGCAGAGTTGTACAAGCTGTCGATGGCAAAGAAGAAGCGCCCACTCACACATCGATGTTGTTTTACTGTTGTCGGTGTTCTGGAACAAGTTTAGGGGACCATAAACAGCCAGCAAACAGGCATTATTTTGTTCAATTCGGAGTAGTACCAATACTTGGGTTTGGAAGAAGGTGCCTTATATGAAAGTGTTGTCTGAAAGTAAAGCTATTCTTCACACCGTGACAGTTTGAGGTCCCTGTTGCAGGTGATGTCACTGCAGACGTTATCATGTGTTAATTTCATTAAGTGCTGAACAGTCATGTCTGGTCAACTGGCCAAAATTGTTACAATTTCACATGAGAGCAGAAAGGCAGAATTGTCACATAAATATGTACATTCAAAAAACAAAATTTTCAGTATTTCCTAAAAACACTGACAGTAGGCACTATTTAATTAAATGAGAAGACTTAGATAGACAGACAGACAGACAGACAGACAGACAGACAGATAGATAGATAGATAGATAGATAGATAGATAGATAGACAGATTATTAATCCTTGGGGGGAAATTACTTGAATATACATTTACAGCCAAATAACTACTGAATACTATTTATCACACTATGTGAAAACAAATTATGATCCAAATAACAGATTCCATGACCGATCTCTATTTTTACTTGAACCAGAGGTTCAAGTAAGTTCAAGTACAAGAGGTTCGCTTTACTGACCACAAGGGGGCAGCAATGGAGTTGTTTTAATACGCTCACACGTTGGGAAATTGTAAGAAGAAACTACAGCAGCCTTTAAGACGGAATTATGGACTCTTATGCTTATTTTCTGCTGCTTTACAAGTTTCTTTAAAATTACTTAAAATTCATTTATTTCAATGTATTCTTATTAATTCTTTAAATCAAGGATACACTGCATGGGACCCATAGATGGATAAATAAAATAATAAAATATAGTTTGTGTCGGTAATTGTGTGCTATAAAGCACCGAATACACAGTTCCCATGAGTCTCCTGAGGTCCCTGAGTAACAAGGCACAATAAGTGCGTTCTCACAAGTCTGTCATTCATTACACAGCACAGGCAGTCATGCTACTCTCAGTGGAGTATGCGTCTCCTGGCTCCTGTGGGAGGCACTTACGCAGAGGCTAGGTGAGGCGCCCGCACTTTAAGTTACCCTGTTCTGGTGGAGCATTTAACGTCTGTCATGTTCCAGAGCTCCCAGTCATGGTCAGTAGACGGCATACAGCTTGGTGCAAAAATCTGCTCTAAATAAACTCATAACAAGCCTAAAGCAGGCCTTTTACTGCAGTGGCTTGAGAAGACACAGACACACAGAATGGGAGGCCGCCAAAGTCATTTTATTTGCTCAAATCCTTCAAAATGTTCTAATAATATATCGTAATACTTTTTTAATAGGAAGGCCACTCCCCATTGCTCCAATTGGTCATTTTGGGAAAAATGGCTGCTAAATAAAATAAGTATTTATGCCCACATCCCTGTACTGCATAAGCAGTTGGATGTTGGTTGCGTGGAATAAATGTCGTTTGTAATTCCCTAATTACCTTCCCGATTACGTGACTCTAACCAAGAAACGGAGAGAATGAATGGCCACTGCAGTTTGTCTGTGGTGTTAGGCGAGTCATAGCAGCGTACCTCTGTGTCGAGTTTTCTGCCCAAGGTGCACTGGAGGCTCTTGACTGTGCTTCTGGACTATTTCCTAATTTATTTGCTCTGCAACTGTGGGGACAAACATATACACATGCAGTTGCATATTCTTCTGATGAAACATCTCAGCTTTGTTAAATATAGTAATTACTTATAAATATTCAAATGTAGCTAAGGGTAATGGTTTGAAAGGATAACATTATAAACCTTCTTTCACATCTTAAACAGTTTTTCCACACTTTGTTTTAATTTAATCTTGAATTTAAGATACATTAATAAAACACAGGAAAAACACCGGCTTCATTTCCAGAAGATCTAGCACAAGTACAATCGCCATCAGTTCAAAATCTGGCCAACCTGTGCAACCTAGGGGTATCATTTTAGTGGGAGACAAATGGATGTTTCCCAGAGGTATCTGATTCCTAAGAGGTGTCCGGCCGAGTTCCTGCCCTCAGCACATGACAAAAATACCATGTGTGAAGAGCTACAATGCTTAATATCGACTTCTTGATGATTGATCAGACCTGTATGAAAGTATCACTAAAGCAACAATGTATCACTATGTTTACCGTGGAACAAACATAGCCAGAATGATCCAATTAACATAGATTTTACCCCCAAAAAACTTGAACCAGTGTTGACTGAAGATTTCAATTCACCATTAGTTATGCACCTTTTTACAGTCGAAGATTCATCGGTTCTGTTTCTTGTTTCTTGACTCTCTCCACTTTCAGTATTTCCCTTTGATTGATCCAGGGTGTTTGGTCCTTAATGAAAGATAAAATGTTGATTAATAAAACTAACATACTTTAAAATCATAATCCTAGCGATCCCCCTAAGTATATCATGCTAGGCTGTAATATTTAATGTTCTTTTATACTATGCATTGCAACGTTTCATGCACCTTACAGCATCACATGCTACGCACAATTTGATACTGATAGTAAATAAACTTTCAACATCTTCGATACTTCAGCTTAATTTATTTTTGTGCTGGTAACAATACGAATGATGTTACTTAGCCTTCAATAATAATGGACTAATGGCCACCTAAATAGCTTCTTCCCCCAGGCCATTGCCTTCCTAAACAAGGAACCATTAGGAGCATGCTTATGGGGGCGATTCATGAGCCAGCTGTGAATTTATGGGCAGCTGACAGCATCGAACAGGGATGCACTGAGCCACTGAGAGGCTGATTCATCACTGACAATGTCAGCCTCGAGGTCAGTGGACGTTGGCTAATTCTTTTGCCAGTTAAGACACCTTTCATGATCCAAAGGGCAGGAAATCACACAACTGTTTGAGAACAGACACTGTAGAGGAGTGGTAACTGTTTCAATGATGACCAATAAAAATGATTTGTACAGGGTAAAGACTTGGGCAAAGGGGACAGCGGTGTCTCTTTAGCTTACTCAACCCTACTGAGTCATACTGCTTCTAGGTTCATTTGGTATTTTTAGTTTCATATGTCTGATTGTTTAGAAGCATCTCTATTGTTCAACAGGTAGGATGGGTCTACATAAATCAGCAATAAAGACCGATAAGTGTGAAGTCCACATGTGCATTGGTAACCATCTGAATTTCTTCTCATTCAATTTTTATAGCCAGTTACAGCCATGATAGTTCAATAATTAAGCCAACGCCCTCTTAATTATTTGCAAATGTAAAGTTTGATAGAAAACAACAGATACATCATTTAAGTAGGTTTAAAAATACCAATGATGATCACATCATCATGAATTGATTGAAGTTGACAGTGCTGTTTGCGTGACAGCTCATGTGCCGGGAATGTCTCCGTGTCTTGAAGACTGACCTGCGAGAGGGGCGACCCGCTTGGGGTACGTCTTACTGCGGCACCGCTGGACCTGCAGGTCAGGCCTCGGCAGCTGGATGGGCTGGTCCTTCCCCATCTGGAAGGCGGTCTTCCCACTGTGTGCGGCACAGACGGGGCACGGCGTTGTCATGGTTACGCTGTCCACTTCGGAGTTGCGTACTTTTACAAATTAACAAATTACTTATATGTAAAGCATGAAAAAGACTGCGAAAAAAATGCTGGTCACATATAAATCAAACCTTTCATTTACCTTTCAAAAAAGGCAAACAGTTAATGAATTTAACAATATAAAAAAATGAAAATGGCATGGAAGGTATTCTCATATGTAACATTTTTTATTTGCCTTTGGAAATATGTGTGGAAAACAAATTGTATCTATAATTCGTAACATATGTTATTAATGTATTATTGTTGTCAGCCATTGCATGGGCCAGATGGCATGGTAAGGTGCTGAAAGTGATGTAATGTACTGAAACACCTGTTGTTCAGTGTACAGCAACCTCCTTCATATGTGAAAACAGATAACTGGGATTTCTTTGTCTTCCAGGGTAAAAACCGAAATTCAGCTACAAAAATTTAGAGAACAGAGATTGTACATACAGTACATCAAAGGAATGCAGATTCATGTTTTTCAC
>JAAGVU020000113.1:2722237-2728878 GCA_011763525.2 Mormyrus iriodes
GACAAAAGACGCTTATAAGAGGCCATAAGCAAAAAATGATTTTGCCAGATGGCGATTCCATGATTTATTTAGCTGTGAACGTGGGCTCAGACTGTGATTATTATGGGACAGATCATTGTTTCCATTGTAATACAGTCTAGATAAGACTCATGCAGAACTATCCTATGAGAACAAAGCCCTCATTGCCTTGGTTAAGAAAAGGGCCACAATAACATAGAAAGAGAACATATATCACAGTAACTAAAAATCATCTTCTTTCACCTTGTGTACTCGGAAGGTATGTACAATATGTACACTGACCACTGAAGCCAACTGTCGGGCAAACAGGGTATTTCATGGTATTTCAGTGCTCCAGGGGCACTGGACTGATGGCTGACCCTCCGCTCAGACCACTAGTTTCACTCTCACCTCAAATACACATGTGCGTGCGAATCTCAAAGGAGAGCAAGATGGGATAGGGTCAGCAGATTTGGCCTTTGTGTCTGTAATCAGAAGGTTGCTGGTTCCCATGCTCAGCAGACTAGTCTCATTGAACAAGGCCCTTAACCCACCCTCCCCCCAGAAAAAGCTCTGGGGGTGCCAGATAGATGACTGACTATGCACTCAAATCCCAAGCTACAGTCTCACCTCTATATACGTGTGTGTGTCTTAAAGGAGAGCAAGATGGGTTATGAAAATGAAAGAATTCCTGCGTACTTGTATAAACCGGATCTAGGGCTCTAAATGGAAAGGCGCCAGGTTCCTTTCAGCTGTGATGTCCTCGTTTGGCCGGAGTGGGCAGCATATTACAGTGGCATACAGCACAATGGGAAAATAGATTCTGAGTCAATTTAGTCAGATTGTAGGAAATATGGGAGGGGAAATTGTCCTGGTCCACCCTTCCTGAAGCTCTTACCCCTCCTTTAGATAAGCAAAACTAAACACCAAGAAAACAGGTGCTGCCATGATTTAAAAAAAAAAGTTAGGGATTCGTTTCAAAGGTTGCTGTTTAATAAAAAAATTGTTCGTGTTATATCGACATAAATATTTAAGATAATGGTTTTGTCTGATTTTTTCTTCCTCCATAAATTGATGGATGACAGTTGTTCAAAATCAGCCAAGGGGGACAAACCAGCACTGAGAGAGAGAGATATGAAAGGAAGCACTTCACCCGTGCATTGATTTACAGTGTTCGGTGTCTTCACAGTACGACAAAGAGGTAGCTGATGACTTAAGGATTTATGGCAAATACGAAGCACACAAGAATTCAGTCAAGACTTTATAAAGCTGCCTGGAACCATGCTTAAAATGAAGCGAGAACTTTCCTGAGGTATACAAGCCTGTTTCCTCAGAGCTGAATGTCAGCTATAAGAGACAGACCAGTCACCCATAATTCATAATCCATGCAATTTATTAATATTAATGTGGTTTACAGCACACCCCGTCTTACATGCTCCAAGGGAAAAAGGCTTGTTAAAGCGCTCTATGCCTAGATTCTGACATGTTCCGTGTTATAAGTGGGATCTTGTTTTATTTTATTTATTTTTTTAATCTGTAGGCTACTTAGACCTCAGGATGAAAATGGCAACCTGTGTGATATGTGCAGAAATGTCTGGCTGTCTACATTAAAACGACTCCCACCTTCAGCTGAGATACAGCAGAATAAGAAGATTATGCAGCGGAAACATGCAATTTTGTTCTGTTGTTTGGAACGTCTATATAATGAAATGATAATGTGAAATTATTCAGTCTCAGACGAAGTACTGAGGAAAAACTCTTTTGAATTTAATTGAAGTAATAGGATATTAGATGAAGCCAAATCTCTATTTTGTCACAGTTTTTAAGCTTGAAACTAAATTCCAATTCCACTTCAAAAGCCCCCAAGCCTTATATACTGATTATGACCAAAGCAGCGAGGTTCAGTGAACATTAAATAACTCCAACTGTTTTATTACTGCAACGTCCTCCCAGTTTTAGGTCCATGACACATATAGTATTTCTGAGTTAGTATTTGTTATTTTTGCATATTAAAACTGCCCCTAATTCTTCTCTCAGCTCACAGAGTTTACTCCTGGGCTGTTTGAAAAGTGCAGAACTCACTTAGATGTTCAAACAAACCAGCTACCAGAAAATATCAGTTAAAAGTTCGAAACAGAATTCATTCCCTCCCATGCCCCTTAATAATCAATACAATAACCTCAACAGAGCAACCACACACAAATATGAAATACTATGGGACACCTGCTTAACTTCCAGTTTGCTCAACATGCTGAAGTTCTTCTTACTATGAATGAGCCAGTGGTCGCTTACTTAAATATTGGGGTACCATAGGTCTCCAAGCAAAATGGAAACACTTTTAGTCTGCTTGATATAGGTTGATCTGACATCTAAATTACCACTCCTTCATACTAATAAATTGTTAATGGATGGATGGTATGTAAAGGTTGTTTGACAGCAATCCAAAGTCAAACTTAAAAAATCAGTTAGCACTCCCGGTCACCGAATATGGTACAACGTACATCAAGCTGGTTTTCTCGGCTGTATTTCATGAAGTTATCCATCTTAATAAGAATAAGGGCTGCATCATTAGAAGACATCAGGGAAATGTTAATGGACTGTAACACTACCATTAGCATTAAGCGGCGCATGCAGCTATGGAAACGCATGAATGTTTACCTAATCAACGCTCCCCTAATGGATTATTATTAATGTGTAATTGTCTTCTTTCCAGATGCCAAATAAAGAAACATGCGGAGAGTAGACTGATATTTTTGAAAGAGCCACAACAGCAATGTGACAGCATTGGCTGTAGCCATCGAGTGAACCTCTTTCACAGTGTCTGACATCCTTTGCTGCTGGATTCGGGTTTCGGCTGGAAGTCATTCATTTTGTTTTACCCTGGCCGGGATAATAAAAAGCTGGGATAATAAACAATCCTGGAAAGCAGACCAGTTTCTGGAAATGGCCTATTACTTTCTGATAAATTGAAGACAGTAAATTGAAAAAAAAAAAACTGAATTATCTCATATGAAATGAAGCTTGTCTTTCCATAGTAGAGCGGAGCACCTCCTTACTTTAGTGTTTTGTGGATCCGCTCCACGGCGTCCTCCAGCTCCTCCTTCTGATCTGGCACAAAACGGTACTCTGACACGTACCCCGGCACATGCCTGTACGGGTCATAATCTCCCAGTTCGGCTGTGGGAAGAAGGAGAGTCAGAACGAAAAACGGATGCTGGATGGCATCCATCACAAGATGACCACAGGACTGAAACTGCATTCCTGACAAAGTCCATTAATCCCAAAATACCCCTGAAGAGGCATCATGAATAATTAGTCAGTAGCAGGAAGCATCTCCCAGGTACTGAATTATACATAATAATATTAAAGCGATATGCTGAGATAAATACTCACAATATTTGCATTATACATTAGTGGCCAAAATTGTGGAAATAGTTCCAATTTTTAGAGATTGCAGAACTTTATTCAACTGTTGCTCCAGTTTCTTAATTAATCATTCAATGTATGATATCTGTAACATTCTTTGATTGTTTATAAACATTACCACCAATATTTGTGTAGTAATTTCTAAAGCATAATGCCAAAGATGTTAGGTGTTTCCACAATTATGTTTACCTTGCACTGAGTTTACATACTTATTGCCATAACTGTACTTGTATTTATTGTCTTATTGACTGTTTAATTGTACTTTAGCAACCTCAATTATGTTTCTGTTTTGTATTTAGTTTGTTGTTACCAGTGTAACAGTGTAACTGACTGTTTACTGCGCAAATGACAATAAACCCTTGAATCCAGAGGATTCCATTTATAAGCATCTCTTTTAAACTACAGTTTTGGTTCACCTGAACAGGTTTTCTGAACCAAGTGCCCATGGAGTGATTGTCTCAAGCAAGGACCTGCAGTGGTCATAGTTGTGGGCACGACAGGGGGAGGGGGCAGGGGGACACACACTCACCTTGCATGGCTAAAGCGGCCAGCTGAGCACCGGCCTTGAACGGACATGGCAGGCGACCCTGCAGCACATCCTGCTTCACCTGGAGGAAGAACTGGTACCTGGTGAGGACAACAAGTTGCGGCACAGGCCGCCGGATCAGAACCAGAGAGACGGAGGCACCTGGGGGCGGCTGGGGTGAAAACAGCTGGGGAGGCGGTATCAGGGAATACAGGAGCTTCAAAGAGGCAAGCTGAGGATTGTTCCAATGTAGCATAAGCATTAAAAATGATCATTAATAATGTTACTAATACTGTTACTGACATAACCAAATATACCTGGTTATTTCTTCCTTTAGTTTACAGGGATCCTCGGCATAAAACTTGACTCCAAAGTAGAGGGTGTAGGGAGGTCCGGCTAAAATATGAACGGGGACACAAATTAAAGAGAACAGTGCAGGTAACCAAACTGTGAAGACAGAAAAGAAAGACTTGGGGGTGATTTAATAACGTTCAGCGGTCAGGATGTTGCTTCTTACTGTGTAAATAACCTTTTTGGGCTGAGGTCCACTTCAAGGAGTTGCCCGGTATGGGAGTAAAGCAGAGAGCCCATTTAGAGGGCAACATCACCTCCACTTTTACACCAAGGCTTTTTTCCCAACAGAGTAGCCCACATTTTGATTTTCGACATGGCCCTCCAACATCTGAGATGTCATTTTCCCCTTTTTATCTTTCCCAGAGCTGGGGCCAGTGCTGCCTTTGTTCCTCTTAAAAGAAACTGCCAAATATGTCTGTGCCCAGCTGGCTGCTGACACAGCAAATGGGAAAAGATCTACTATGTTTATTGTGTCAGACCTCTTTATCCTGTTTGCCAGCAGAGAGGCCTTTGAGACAGATGCTTGACACACATCCAGGTCTTGCAGATTGCCAATCACAGCTATTCCTACAGGACTGCCATCTGAACACTACTATGGGTGGTACAATGCTGAATATTGTACATGGCCATACAGTGGAAAGTGAGGTTCAAGCAGTGACCAATGAAACGGCTCAGAGAGAGGCATGTGACATGCAGCCTCCATAATTTGGCTGTAACATAACTGTCACTGATATTAATGACAATTAACAATTTATTGAGATACTGACAGACAGGTTGCCCATCATTGCCAGGTTACTTTTGAAAGTAACATTTAGGATGAGGAAGATTTAAAATAGAGAAAACAGGCGAATACCTACTTGTTATCAAATCTTTATGTTCGGCAAGGGTTTTCAAGGGATCCAGCCAGTACTGTAAACATTGCATTTGGTTAATTTGTACCTCATATTGAAAGCGGCAACATTTTAAACTTAAAATAGTATTCAGAAACAAAACTGGATATAAGAAACAGTTAAAACACCAAATAACTCAATGGAACAACAAACTCTTCAAACCCCCCAAAGGAACATGCCCTTAACAAGGCGTCCCACATATTCTTCTACACTGTAATTATGTTTATAAATCATGGCTGCTTCTGGAGCCTGACAGTTACAGTACAGCATCAAGCCACTGACTCATGCCTGGATTGGCACGATGTTGGAAAGGCACAAAGCTTCCCAACAGCTCTGTAAGTCAGAGAACAGCCACCAGAGCAGGTAAAACCTGAGCATTTGGCTTTGTGCTTGATGGGCCCCGATATATATGCCAAATTATAGCTAAAACTGACTATATGCTAACCAAGCTAATTACTACTATTACTATTATACTATTACTATGCCATGGATTGCTGGATATAGTTCCTGGGCGTGTTTCTGATAATGCTGCAAAATAATACTGCAGACCATTTCAAATAACGCGTCATAAAGGTAGATTTAGTTTATTAAATGAAAAGCCAAAATGAAATTCCACACCTGTAATATCTCGTGTATTTATCATTCCAGTTTTCAAACATCATGTTAGAAATAATCCAGGAGAATAAACACACTTGACTTTCAAAAGCTTGTATTTGGCATGTCAAGATGTTTTTGTGCAATTTCACATTTTTATTTGACTTACTTAAGTAGCTCTAAGGTCAGGTCTTACAGTTATGCCAAAACGTCTCCAATTCTCTCTTGCTAGTGCTTTTCCAAAGCAGTTTTTGAAAGTACCACTTAATGTCACTCTTTAGCCAATGAAGCTGGAGTGCTTACTTTTGTGCTTGGTATCATTCCTGCCCCGGCGCTGATTTTCGACTTCCTGTTTAGCCACTAAGCTACGCACTGTGTATCGTCCAGAAGGCCGGCCCAGCTACCCACAGGACCCAACTTCCAAGAATACAAAAGTCAGCCCTTTTCTCCATTCCCAGGATCTCCACTTAAGAAAAATATTTTCTGAAGGCAGTTTCAGGAGAATGCGTTAAGCTGTCCAAAATTATATTTATAAAATCATACCCTAACCCTCTCATAATAATGTATTAGCATATGCACTCACTGGCCAGTTTCTTAGATACACCTACTCATTAATATGAACGTCCTGATCCCCAAAACAGCCAATCATATGGCTGCAACTAATCAGACAGGGTCAGGAAGTTCACTGACTGTTTGGTTAAGCATAAGACGCCTGACCTACAGTGGTGGAGTAATACATTTTCATAGGCCCCTCTTCTGCCCCCCACTCCCCAAAACGATACAACAATTAACTATAAAACTATTAAATATGAGTACATTTAAAATTATTTCTATAAAGGCAAAGAGAATGTGAC
>JAAGVU020000113.1:2748714-2763464 GCA_011763525.2 Mormyrus iriodes
AAGCTTTTATTAAAATGACTGAGGAAAATACTTGTAGAGTGATCTGCAGACTGTAATATTATATTTCTTAGTCCATGCTTAGTATGCATTTGAAGAGCAGAGCCTGTCTTGGGATTTGCACTGGCAGCCTTCAGGCTTGCAAGTCTCTGTCCTCACAGCCATGTATTCAAGCAGTAAATCTACATTGGCCTAAATGCATTGGGGGGAAATGGTCAACTTTCAATCAACCAGCATGATATTTTTAAGGTGTAAATTAAACTTGATCTTTTTCTGTATGTGTTGTATAGAAAAAAACTGCGCTTTACTTATTTGTTGTAAATCTGCACCAAATATTGTTTAAAAATTTCTTGTCAGGGGCTTTAGAACTTGATTAAACATACAGTGTGGGTAGAATTATATGCAGTTTTTGTCAGACTTATGCTAAAGCTGTTTGCCGCAAAATGGTAACACTTTGGAATATGGGCATTTGGTATATACACTGATATCTGAACAGTACTGATTTGCTGAAATCTCACAATGGAAATCATATACATAGGAAAATTCAGGCATCTGGTTCTCCAAGTTTTCCATAATGTAAATTAAATCATTTTTTTGAGGTGGGGGTTGCTACTTTCCGAACATTAATAGCAGCAGTAGACTGTTTACATTCAGACATAAGTTTTTTAACTGAAAATGAACATTGGTGTTACCATGTACAGATAAATAAATTTTGTTTTATTTCAGATTAGATTTCAGTTCCACTGGGCATTGATAGATCCTTAAATCCCTTTGTTTACTATTTTTGTCCTCTGCCTAATATGTGCTGTAGTTATCAGTAAAATCCCAGAATATCTAACAAAGATTCTTTGTTCATTGAAGTTCAGGCATAGCCCCCCTCAGGCCAAAAGAATGTTGTAGGTGAAGAAAAGACTTGTGTAAAAGTGTGTCCTCAAAATATGTCATAGGATTTAAGTGTCTCCCTCCCATTGCCAGGAACTTCAGCCCTGGATAGGATCCACAGAGCATTTTCCCACATAAATTGGGAAATGTGTGAGGAATAGTAGGAAAGGGAACAAATGAGGTTAGGCTTGAATGTCTGTCTCCAGTGTCTTTCAGAAACGTCCACATTTGCATGAAAACAGCACAGATTCAGGAGATTAACTGCAGTACTTGTACTATGATTTAACACTACAAGACGCTGGTCCACACATAGACTGGCATTTAAAAAATAGGTTTAGGTTTCTCCCAAACATTTTTACTTTGTCATAGGAAACAAAACTTAGCAAGCACTGCAATTTTGTGTGTCTCTTTCAAGATTATGTAGTTTATAATTAAAAAATAACCTTTAAAGTTTACCGCCACTGCATATGCATGAGCTCTGCATGCACTCTTTGAAACAGTTATAAACATTTGCATCCTTGCTGTTTAACTTCTAGAAGGGTCCATGCAGGATTTATTTTGAACTACTTTTATACTTTATTAATACCCCAATATTTATTACAACAAACACATCCGGATATTTGAATTTTTTCCAATATTGTGCAGCCCTAGTATATTATAGCAAATACTTTATTTTGTGTTATTCCATCCAGATTTGGTTCTCTTAATTTGTCCATGCACACATTTATTTTTATATTTTTCCTCTTTTTTTTTTTTTTTTTTACTTAGTTTATCATTTTCTGAGTTCATAACTTTTTTCAAGATCAGCAGCAGTTGTAGTGTGTTTCAGAGGCAGTCTGTTTGCGTAACCAATTGACTAAACACATTTGCAAGTCCCACTCTATAGTACCCCAGCTGGTTTGGTACTTTAGGTACTGGAACTTTTGGTACAGATACTTGACCAATGTAAAAGGGAAAGTACCAAAAGTACGGTACCCGGTGCAATGGAAAAGCACCCTTAATTAACTTTAAAGAGTAATATTTATAAAGGGAGAAATGTACAGATGGCTGGTTTCATTGGTTGGATTTTTCTTATTTTTAAAACCAAGAATAATGAATATTTGCTTCTAGAAACCTTTGTTTGCCGCTAAAGCTCTGCAGGGCAGTTTGAGGACATCAATCACGTTTTCGTGGTCGTCTAGCATTGAGACATCTCATTGCTACAGTTTGTCATTAGCTAGCTGACACTGGTTACTTGAGATATGTGGCAACTAAAGGAGTCTAAAAGATGTGGTTTCCAGTTCCGAAGGATGTATTTTAATTGTGGCTTGATGCGTCATGCAAGTTCACCGATGCCTTCTTCAGTGTGTGTAAGAGAGTGTACTCTGTTGAGTGAACCTTTTAACAGTTGATTAATCGTTGCCTGTTCTGTTTTAGAACAACTAAAGAACTTTGTTTTATTATGTATGTGTTGTAAATGTTAAATTCTTTCTGGCCTTGAATAGTAATACTGTGCACAGATAATGTCATACTGAGAATAACTGCTTATGTTTACTTCTGTTTGTATATGGCTAAGTAATTCTTTATTGAATCGTTTGTTAAATAAATTTAATTTGAATTAATTTGTTCTTTTAAATGAATGTCGTAAACTGTGCAAAGTAGCACACATTCTACATACATATCTCTTTATATTTACTGCTTGGGTTAAGTATGTCACTGAGTGCTATAACAGCATTGGCTTGGTCCTCAGCTGCTGTTGGTCAGTCAGGCCTCAGGATTCCGCATCAGCCCTTGCTGGGTGCAGCTGTGGGCCCCTCCGCGCTCACATCAGCAGGCAGCCTATCCCCATGTGTGCGTTTAAGGCTGATTCCCATTCACGGCATGTCCTAATATTACCTTTCTCGGTATTCCTGTTCAGGTCAGTACCGACGCTCTCCGTACTATGAAACTGGGTTATTTTTGACAGGAAGCCACATAGAAAGAAATGTCCTTATCTGAAATTGGGCCTCAGGGAAACATTCAGGCTTATTTGGCATGAATGGTTGGTGCTCATTAATGGTAATAAGACCTCAAAAACATGGAACACAGAATGGTATTTGTTGACTTTTTTTTTTTCCCCCCTGCGGTGTGACCTTCAAGCTGTACTTGTCATTAGCCAGGGAGAACACACACCTACACACACACACTCTTGTTTCTGAGATGTAATTGACTTTAGGAAGCAGCTGTGTAATCGGTTGGAATCAGGCCAATCCGCATTGGCCACTGCACCATGTATTTAGATTACTCTGCTTTCCGATTGGTCTGGATGGTAACCATGTGACGAGTGGCTGGGTAGGGTCTTGCTCTGACACATTGAACGAGAGGAGGAATGGATGCTGACAGAAGCACTGAAATGGGGTAGGTGTGCATCTCAAGAACTAGCTAAATATTTCTCTTTGTGTGAAGCGTTATAAGCAAATGGCTCTGATGAGGCAGAATTTGAAGCATTAGGTTTATCTGAGTGTCATAGCTGTGCTTTTTAGCCCTTTGTCTCCATGGATGTGAATGGGGGTTAGGGGAGGGTGTGGGGGATGTGCCTGTCTGCTCTTTATCTATGAGCAGCTAAAGAAATGATAAAAGGGTGCATTGTGCTTCGGGGTAAAGAAAATACCAGGAAGGCCAGAGTGGAAGAAAAGCTGCTGATGGCCGGCAGTGTTATGGCAGCGTTTTAGTTGTTGTGTGAAGGTTCAGCCAGGTCTCGTTATGCACCGGGGAATACTGAGACGAAGCACTGTTGGGGCGATGCCGTCTTACCGTAGGCTTCCCTGGACACCTGAGGCTACCTGCGCCTCTTTGAGAGTGCGTGCTCTATCCCGGCGACAGCTCGGTGGCTGCGTATGCCAGCCGACCATTTAGTGAATGCGGGCGGGTACTGCCTCCCGTGTTGCCCGAGAGACTCAGTGCTCGGTGGTGGCTGAATGGGGGCTTCGCTTTGGGGCTGGGTGCTGTGAGAGCATGCGAAGGACTGTGCTGCTGCCTTCAGCCATTGGCGCGAGAGAATGCAGTTGCACCGAAGATGCCCTCGTGTTAGGACTGCATGTTGGCCCAGAGCTGATGGTGAGGTCGGGGAATTTACCGGACACAGAATAATTATATTCTGTACACAAATTACTGCCATGGTGTAAGTGGCATTTTTTTGGTTTGGGAGTCTTGATGTGTTATTTATGAGGCTGTGCCTTGCTCGATCCTGAACTTCCTTTCTTGAATCTCTTTGTTAGGTGTGCTGCTTTTTTAAAATTCATTTTTAAGTGCTCTTTTGTGGTGTGACATTAGTTGTGTATGACTGAACGTCGTATATGTCTTTCATATGGATCATTTTTTTGCTGTGTTGCATTTTGATTTCTTCGGTCTGCTGTACCACCAGCACCTCGCTTTGATCATGCTCATTTGTGTTAATATATTTATAGCTCCTCAGCTGTAGTTTAACAAAAAACTCTTAACATTTTTAACTCTTTCTTGCGTGTTTCAGTTTAATACATTTCAGTCAAATTTCCTGCCAAATTTATACATTTTAGGGTAGGCCAGTCTGTTTAGGAGGATTCTTGGAAATTTTAAATTATATTATAAATGATAATTTTATATCACTGAAATAGTCTGGTGTCTATATGCATGTACATGATGTTAAAAAGGACAGGAAGATGGCATTAAAACCAGTAAATATCAATGAGTATATATATGCATAACTGGCATATTATCACTAGTAGTGGGCTAGACTGAATATTTTCCTGGAAACTGTATCTTAGCTTATGTTAGCTATCTTAATAAACTTGTCTTTTCTCTATAGAACGTGTGTTTCTTGGCCACTAGTTAAATTTTATCTCTTGCTAGTCTCCTTGTACATGGATAGCATGTCTGCAGAAGAGGACAAATTAGTTGGTACAGGTCACAATGACACACAATAACTGCTGTTTAATTTTTCATGAAAGTGGTTGCATGCTTGATGTGTCTGGAGCTGTCTTGGCCAGAAGAGGCCTTTCACTTGTCGACATTTTCTCTCACAAGTGGAAAAGGAAATAAAACAATCTGAAAATATGAACTCCAAGATATAGGAGTTTAAGACAGTTTAGAACATATCTGTCAGTGATTAGTGTAATTTCATTACTGTTTCATGAAAATTCTAAGATGACCTGCATATCTTGAAACTTCTAGGTGTTGTTGCCTTTGTCATTATCTTCAGGCTCTGGACTTGTGTAGTGTTTGCATTCTTGAGGGTAGTGGAGAATGTCTCCTCGCTATTTTTTTTCTTTTCATATTTATGCCACTCTTGAAATTAAAAATTTGATTCCAGTGTGGTGTGGAACAGATTTTTATTAAAATCCAGCTCATTGTTGGGATTTCAGAGGATTTTAAAGAGAATTGTTTGTTTTCAGGTCAAGACGTGGTCCAGGATGGCTGCTGCTTCTTATGACCAACTGCTGAAGCAAGTGGAGGCACTTAAGATGGAGAACTCCAACCTCCGCCAGGAGTTAGAGGACAACTCTAACCATCTGACTAAACTGGAGACTGAAGCTTCTAATATGAAGGTAAGGAAGTCCAGTCCATCCCATAATGTCCCTATTAAGGAGCTTTGATGCTAACCCTTTGAACCCATTGTCAATATAAAAATATTTTGCTTTCAACTACCAAAAACATTTTTTTCTGAAAATATAACAGTTTTTTCAATGAGAGAATATGCGTCTGCTTTTATATTATTAAGCTACCATCCGGCCACTACCTAGCTGTGGGCTTTGAGTTGCTCAGCTGTCTTGCCTCTCCTACCTTAAGCTGACATGTTTGTAGCTGTATTGTGAGATACAGTAAACCAGTGCAGCTCACTTTGGTTTCCATTGCTGTCCTTGTGTCTAAATTCCTGCGCGTCTGAAGTGCGTGTCAGGTCTCTTGTCAGGCCTGGAGATGTTGTGTTGGTAGTCTTGCTGATGCATCTTCCCAGTGTCAAGGGGTTTTGGAAGAAAGAGTGGGTGTGTGTTGCTGTTTGGCTGAGCACTAGCCTGACTGGAGCGAGCTGACAGTCACCCAGTGTGCCCTATTTCTTTGATTGTTTCTGCAAATTCTGGCTTTATCTTGTAGAGATGCATCACTGCCCGGGAGGCTTCCATGGTGCTCTTTCTGTCTGGCTTTAACGGTACATTCATCTCAGAAAATAAAGTGTGATTGTGGATTAACTGGCAGACTGATTAAAATGCCATTTAACTCACTCAGATGCTGGTCCGTTTGGCTGGAAGGAGACAGATAATGCTGTACCACGATGTTGGATGCTTTTAATATAGCCAAGCTTATTATTTTCCAGTTCTAATGCGTGTCATGTAAAAGTCGATGATGTGAAAGGCGTATGGCAAGATACAATTACAGGAACAATACTGTAAGCCTGTTTGGGGATCTCTTACTTGCTTCCTGAAAACTGAAATGTTTGTATGTGTAAAAATGCCAGCCTGCTGCGTTGTCTGTAATTGGATCTTACACCACATTTAATTGGCTAAAGAATGTAGGACTGGTGACCCCTCTGGCTGCCAGCTGTCATCCACACCCTTTATTTCCCTTCCCTATTTCCCTTTTTTCCCCACACCCAAAAATTTCCCTTTGGGGTTGATTAAAGTACCCTGAATCTGAATTTACGGGGCGCTCAATGTACCTACGGAGTACCTATAGGTCTAACCTAAGAGTCTTCTGCATGCTTATGATCACACTGTGTTAAGGTCATCCTTTCTTGAATTTATTAATTGAATAGCCCTGAATTACAATACAAACTGTTTATGTATTTATTCTGATGTCATGACTGTTAAGTAGATATGGAGCCTAAATTCCTCCCCCTACCACGAGGGAGTGCTAAGATCCTGGGTAATGTGCTTCAACATGGTTTTTGCAGAAACTGAGAACTAAAATTATTCCCCACACCATGCTCATCTGAATAGATGTCACTATCACTGGGCTGCAGACTTGTAGTCTGTGGCTTATTTTTGCAGAAATGAGTGTCTGTAGCCACATTTGTGTGCTTAGGCACACATTTCTGTTGTGTAACTCTTTGTTTGATTTGCTTTAATTCCCTTTACACGCAGTGACGGTTGCCTAGATTCATTATTCCCCAGCTCTTTCATGAGGCTTTTCTCACGACTGTTATGGGCAATTTGTTTTGTACTTTTAAAAGGTAATTTTGGAACATTTACGGTCCCACTGTCCCTCCCCCCAGCCCTCTGTTTAGTTGCTGACAAAAGGGGACTTGGCGTGGAAATTCACTGTGTCAGCCAAGTGCCTGTGCTCCCTCAGCACCAAAAAAGCTGTTCTGGTTTAGCTGTTTTTTCCCCCCCAAGACAACATTTCTAAGGAGGAGCCTTGCCTGTACCCCCCTCCCTGGTATGCTAATGTGCGGGCAGTGGGACTGCCTGTCACGCTGCCAGGGTTTTCTCCATTCCGGAAGTGGAGGTGTCCACTGCTGGATTCCCCTCCCCCCTTTTTTACATTCCTGAAAGCTGTCTGTGTAAATGGCCCCCGGCCAATGCAGACCGAGGGCCGTGCTGATTGCCAGTCGTCAGTCACCGTTATGGAGGGACAATGAAGGGCCTCTACGCTGTGGATTGATGGCAGCCAACAGTGTGTGTTCAGATTTGTGAAGATTTTTTTTAAGTGAATCAGAATAAAATGATCTAATTATTATTACAGCTTTGATAACTAAACTTAGGTCATCACTTGGTTAATGATGAGAACTGCACGGCTGAAAGGATAACTGGCATGGTAAACCAGTGATTCCAAAGGCGTTTCTTGCATGCATGTCATCACCAAAAGTTAGTTTTTCTGTAGGAAACATTGCTCGTGCTTTTTAGTGTTGGGACAACGCGTCGATATAATTGATTACATGAATCTCTTGATCAGTGTGGTGAATGTCGACGCATTCTTATCTCAAACTTTGAAGCGAGTTAGATGGCAGAACCTAGTAATGGAGATCTTCTGGCTAATAGATCGTGGACATCAAAAGTCTGGGAAATTTTTAGGGAAATACAAATAATACAGTAGTGGTGCACTGATATGGAAATTTAGACCGATAACCGATGATCATTATTGTAAATATTTTTTTTTCTCCTAGAATCAGTCCTTTCGTATTTTGTACACTTCTAAATTGTACAAATAAAATAGTGGTATTGGTATCAATGAGTACCAAAAAGTGAGCATTTGTCTGAAAAAATGGTATTAGTACATCCCTAAAAAGGTGACTTGTGGTGTTATGTGGTAACTTGCGATCCCCTGCTGGTTTGAGTGGGAACTAGAAGGGAGGTGTTGCATCTACAGAGGTGAAAGAATGAAAACAGCTGGTCAGCTTCAGCATGACAGAGGGGAAGTCTGCCCTGAACCATTAAACCGAAGTGACTTATTTTACTGGCTGGGTTTTCCTGCTATTGTATTTAATGCTGCTGACTGAGATTTGTCACCTGATTCATTTCCCTTTATTCTTCCAACAAACCATTTGTTGGATGTTTCACAGCTGCTGCAGTTCATAATTTTGTCTGAATTTGCATTGGTGAGGCTTGTTGGCACTAGTTTTGTTGCCAATAGGCTTGGTATCGTTAGGCCTTTTTAGACCAACAGTGGAACCCTGAAACATGTTTTTGTATCTTTCTATAAAGTTTTGCTTTGCTAAAAACACGTGCCGCTTGCAGCCATGCTGACCTGGGTGTCTTGAGAGGTAGCTGCAGGCTGTTTCCTTCGGGGCAGTTGAAGGGATTTCTGCACAAAGCCCCTGATTTATTGAAATGCTCAGTTTCTTGGCTGCCCTCCCTCAAGTCGACTGTCATTCCACTAGATGCTGTGGGAGACCTTGAGTATTGCTGCACTTCAGCAGCTGGTTCTGGCTGACGTACACTGGCAGCATACCAGAGCTAAACATTTTATACAGTATCACTTCAATTGCAATGGTGGCCAAAAAGTTAGCACACTCAGGTCCCCCAGCTTATTTAGTACTGCTGATTCTGCAGTAACTGTCTTGACTGCAATTGTTTTAGGGTTTTTTTTGTTATTAAAGTAATACCACTTTAAGCTTATGCCAAGTGAACAGTGCCAGATATGTGCAGATCTATTATTATAGATGTAGACTGCTCATAAAATAAACTATTCTAGAGCTTTTGTGTCTCTTTAAGTAGCGGACCCTATGGGCTGGAGTTTCATTTAAGACACCATGGGCATTAAGGAAGGTTTAGGTTTTCACTCTGCAAAGGTGTGGTCTGCTTTTGGAGCTCTGGTATTGCTATCGCAGCAGCCTTGCAAAGCAGTGGACAGCCTGTCGAGTAGCGGAGTGACTTTCTGGCGAGTCCTTTTTTGTCATATGTGATCACCGCTTTGGTTTTCTGGCTGTATTGACAGGGTAGGTTGCTTTAAAATGTTTTAAATATGCGTGAATTCTATGCTAAGTCTGCTAGAAATTATTTCAGCTTTAGGGTACACTAAAACAGGGTGACACCCCAACCTTCCGCCATGAACTTGATATCAGCAGAATTGAAATTTGAACTTTTGAAGTCTTTTTGGACTGTAAATCAGATTCAGTGCAAGTTTGAGAAATGGGATCTCAGTGTGTCCCAGCAGTGACTCCTGGGGCTTCTTGGGTGGAGCGTCGATCTGTTTTTTTTAATACTGTTTTGGGACTTTTGCATTACCTCACGATATTCGACTTTAGAGGTTCACAGATGGTTACAGATGGCACCTCGAGAGGGATGCTACCTGTCCTCTTGATTTTGGGCGTAAATCTAACTTGTGCCGGTATCTTAATGAAGGGGGAATTCTGATATGAGTAGTGGGCAATTAACATTTGTTGATCAGTCAGAGTCTGACAGATATTTATCGTCTTTTGAGATCCATATAATTTGTTTTAGAATAACAAAATTGTCAGTTTGTAGGAAGTAAGTCTTCCATTAAGTCCAAGCAAAATGGACAAAGAAGCTAGTTAATATAATGGTTAGGAAAAAGCACTATTGAAATGGAAATTAAAAAAAATCTCTCTGTAGAAAGGTTTGTTTGGTGCTAATGACCAACTTGTTCGGACAGTGCTGCTTTTGTTAATGGCTGATTATTTTTCACGTGCTTCTGTGAATCAGTGTGGAAATCAGGTCCTCATCATCCAGCATAATAACACGACAATAGCAAGAGCTCTGTTTCAGTCTTTTCAGAACCAGAGTCTCTTCCCTTTGGGCTGACTTCTGCCTGGGCCGCAGAACAAGGTCACCCCTCTTGTGTCCTTAGTTCTGCATACTGCGCCTAGGAAAGAGAGGCCGACGCACTTCTGTCTCAGGCGACTGGGGTACTGAGGCTGCAGTGGTTGTCTTGTGCATTGTTGGGCTCCTTGATCCCAAGGGAGAAGCTCAGAGAATGGACAATTCAATGGTTATGGAAAGCAGCTGCAGCCCCATTGTTGTAGGGCTGCATTTGAGCACTCGCTCTGCGCCAAGCTGGGCGCTATGACAGACAGCTTCCCGAGGTCCCACCAGCCACCTCTGTGGCCAGCTGCTACTCAGCGAAGCCTCTGGGCTTGTCGGCTTTGCGTCTGAGCCCATGGGGTCCCTGATGACAGCTCCCAAGAGTTTGTTTATTTTTAAGCAATGTGTGTTGCTCCTGGCATGCATGTTTTTGGTGAGTCAGACTAGATCTAGCCACTATGGGCTTCATGTTCCCATCGTTTGAATAGATCAGATAGTCAGAATCTTAAGGGGGAAGTAATCATTTTTGAGTGTTGCAAGTTGTTTGTTTAAGGACAATAAATTTGTCACACAAAATACGCCATAAATTTCTGGTAGCTGAATTATGTTTTTCTCTGTCGAGATGTATATTGCTGATTTAATGATTGCTGTAAAACTAAAGCAATGCAAAAGTAAATGCTACATCAAGCAGGGCGATTTAGATGATAGAAGTGGCTTGTATGTGAAGCTGTGAAATTGACTCCTTAGAAGTCCCCTTGCTGGCTTGTAGTTCCCTACCCCTCAACACATTAAGCTGGATGACATCTGTCATGAAAAGATGTAAACTTTAATAACACTCTAGATCACAAAGAAGCTGACAGTATGATTTATTATTGCTCATCAAAAGCATCCAAGATTGTTTTAATGGGAGCGAAAACAGGATAAGATGCAAACAGTTCATTAATTTAGCTGGAATGAAGAATACACATCTAAATTATGATCAGAACAAGTCAGATTTAGGTCAAGACAGATATTTTTGGAATTAGTCATCAGTTAAAAGCTAGATGGTTTTTGAAGTGAGTGTCTTGTTATACTGGATGGTTGTTTTGCTCTGCTATTGCATGCTACATAAAAAATTATTAGATTTGAGAAATATATCATAATCATTGTTCATTGCTTAAAAAAGTAAGAATGCACACCAAGAAACACAGAAGTGGCATATTGTTAAAATTAGCAGTGTGTGGGGTGACACTTTGCTGTAGGAAGTGACAGATTGTGGTTAGAAAGCCTCATTAGATTGTATGCCTCATACTTTAAAGACAACTCATGTGTGTTGTCTTTGCCAGTTACTTAGCCTCTTGCTGTAGTTCTTGTGATTGCCACCTACATGAGTGTAACATTATAGACTTGTTTAGCTAATCTCAAGTCTTCATTGCACAACAAACCATTGGCCATGAAACTTGTGGCTTGTGCTCATTTGACTTTTCTCTGCCTTATTTATAAGGGATGCTACTTCCAGTCTGCTGCAGCAAGCTTTAGTACATGGAAGGAAGCAGATGCCGATAAAGATAATGAAGTATGCATCTATCAGTTATGCGTAAATGTAAAACCATGCGTGGGCGCCTTAGCATTAAAACCCTCTGTCCCATGCTCAAGTCACACAAAGGCATTTTCAAGTTGGGGCTTTTTCTGTCTGTTCACATCACGCACAAAGTGTATTGAGGAGTAATTCTGAAAATTAAAATTGAGTGTAATGGTCACTGTAAGTAAGTTTGGTTCGCAGCCCATGGTTCGCAAATGTGCACTGTGGTTCTTTTGGTTCAGCACACAAAGTGATTGGGCTTTCCAGTAGGCCTGCATTAGCTGTTTAATCGCCCGGTTTCGGATACCGCCGAGACTCAGCGCTTGAAAATGGCGAGTCGAGGCAAGTCAAGCCATGACCCACAATCAGGAGATGCGCCACCCTCTTTAAAGTCTGGTTTGTAGATTAACGTTGGATATAAAATAACCTATAGCAGCCACAGGAGAAAAGCTGTTGACAAAACATCAAAACATGTAAGCATTGTTCAACGCACGTTTTATGTTAGGACTGGTTTATGGTTGTGTGTCGGTATGGTGTAGCCTACACCGTCATCTGATGCGCACCTCCACAGAAATTTAACCACACGTCGCGGCGACACAGACCATGCACAAGTATAAGGGATGCAGCCAAAAATCTTTAGTAGCAACAAAATCAAACATGGCTAACCAATTAGACTGACATTACACGCTAATCACTAGCATCCACCACAAGAAATAAGCCAGCGATCGGCTTTGCGGTCCTGCCAGGTTGTGGAGTGTCCGTGTCCTCAGTGTATGTTTAAAACACTCACACAACTTTATCGCTTCCCGTTTTGTAACCACTTCATGCTAAATTTCATTCCCAAACTTTATGAAGAAATGTGGCAGAATGGAGCCGTTCTGACAAAAAATATGTATGTATTAAGGCGACATCTAAACGAATATAAAATCTAAATTAGATATTTCATTAAAAAACATCAGGATGAATATCGATATAGATATCGATTCATCCAATTCCACACACACCACACAAGTACAGATGTACACGGCCCCAAGGAAAGCATTTAAGTTTTTTTTAAGCCAAAATAAAAACATGAAAGCATGAAAAAAAAAACGATATACGGATAATCCGCATAACGGTACGCATTAAGACTTCCTGACGCGGGCGGGTGGGGGAGGGGTCGCTGATTAACTGGGTTGATCATCGTTTTTAATTGCTGTGTTACATTGGCGGGCAGGGATTAATTGTGATTTAAGGACGTTGCGGACTGTCTAAAGCAGTCTGAAGCAGTGGTTCACAAACTTATGGTATGACCTAGCTGCATGCCACCACTATAACCAATGTTTACATACACTGATAGCTTTGTGCACCATATTGAAAGTTAAAAAAATACCTCTTTGTGTGTGTGTATGTGAATTTTTTCTGTTTAACTATTTAACTGTGTTGGGATTGTAGGTTAGAAGGCTGAACTGAAAGTCAAATCAGAAATCTTTATCATGCTTTGTGTGTAATCTACGTGAATTTACCCAACAAAGGCAATAATCGCCAGTTTTAGATGTGTTTTTTGTGGCATTCAAGCTGAACATTAATGCTGCCACTAAGTTTTTTTTCTGTTTTGTGTAGGTTTGAGTGCAGTGACTCCTGCCTGCTGTGATGTCATGTGCATACCCTTTGCAGTAGGAGGAGTGCAAGAGCATCAGATAAGAGGGCAACGATAGCAAATGCAGTTTGCATGCTTGCAAAGCAAACTAACAAACGTCTGCAATCTGGAAGTATTTCATGCTTTAAACAAGATAGTAGTGCAGCAATTTGTAATCTTTGTAAAAAAAAAAAAAAAAAAAATGAAGTTTTGAGAGGTGGAAGTAGTATTTAGTGAAAAATCCCACTAAAAAAGCTCACACAGTTGTGCAAGACAACACAAGTAATATGAGAAAAGCAATGGATGATTTGGGGCACTTTAAGCATTCCCCACTTGCGTGTACAATCTTGTAAGATATTCAAATTGAACTGCAAATACCTCAAAAATGCTTAAAATAAGATGTACGAACGAGGTGGAGCAGTACATTATGTATGTTTTTAGTAGCCTAGTTGACAAAGCTTTTTTCCCATTTGTATTTACTAGCTCAAAAAAGAGCTCTGGTATCAGATCAGCACTCATATCAGCCAGTACCCTCTGTTCAGGTATTGGGATCGTATTGGGCCTGAAAAAGTGGGATGGGTGGACCTCTAGTTAACTGTATCCAGGTGCTTTTATGCTATCTGTGACCTGCCCCATGCCCTTTGGGAAAGCAAGGGAGCCTCTGGCCTCTTGGTAAAAAAAAAAAAAGTTGGTCCTGCGTGCATGTATTTGTGCCTTGAAGAGGCCAGCCAGCCATCCTCAGTGCCCTGTCAGAACGCACCGATTGCAATTTTCTTGGCCGATTCCAATTTCCAATTTTTTGCAAATGTGACCGGCCGATACCGATTTTTGTCGATTTCGATTTTCATTCTAAGAAATATAATTGACAGCATATACAAACAAAAATCAGCTTTTTTTTGTGTGCAAAATTGAATTTTTATAATAAAAGAAATTGCTAAACTGTTCAATTTCCCTCAAACTGCTCTAAGTTACACGATCATCTCTCACTTAAACAAGGCTCAAAATAAAGTGCACTTGGACTGGAAAGAGGTACAAATAATTAACTGAAAATGAGCTGCTGTACACTCAGTTTTATCTGATTGTCGTTTTCCAGTATGTCTAAACACATCAACCTTTTTCTCTTTCTTACTCATCTTAAAATAAAAAAAAAGACAGTCCATAGGTTACAAACCTCCGAATAAAACTGAAGTGTACTGTTCTCTTCCAAATAATAATAGGTGCAGAATAATAATATTAATACCATCATTGTATGTTATGCACATACAATTCAAACATTGCATGTAAGCTAGATTAAGATCAGGCTTTTTTTGTACCTTCGTACTGTACGGACATGATAGCGCAGGGGGTTAAAGCTTCGCTAAAACATTTTTACTGTCATGTGAAAAGAAACTTAGCTAGCTTTGCAATTTTAATGATTATTCCTTTTCGAGATTATCTAGTATATGTTTAATAATCAGTTTGTTAACCTCTGATGTTTCACTATGTGTTCATGGTGATTCCC
>JAAGVU020000113.1:2765828-2786460 GCA_011763525.2 Mormyrus iriodes
CTGTCTTTGTAAAGCACTTTGAATTGCCTTGTGCCTGAAATTGTGCTATATAAATAAACTTGCCTTGCCTTGCCTTTAAGCTCCTTGAGAGAAATGCTTCGCCAAGTTAGACGTGCGTTCACATCCTGGGGCTTACGGCTCTGTGGGTTCACCCTTATTGCTTAGCTTAAAACCAAAATAACGCCGTATCTCACTTCTGCCGCTTTGCTGATCAGTGAGAGGCAGGCAGTAGGCAACAACTGTTTCCATCTTCCACCTGTATAGCTTCTCCACACAAGAGATGCATGATATGAGCTTGACTGTGTCTCTCCCCAAATTGCAGATGTGGTATGTCAACTACGCGACGTGTTTCTTTATCTGTGCAATGGAGATGTATGCTTCATTTTCACCAAATACCGAAATTTGTAAAATGATGGAACCGTACACCAAGGGGGTGGTTGATTTTTCCCAAAATATCATGTCCCGATCTTTCTAACACACAATCGCGATCTACGATCTGAATTGCGATCTTTCTTCCCAATTTACTGTTAAGAATATCCAGACTTAAACAGGCCAAAGCACTTGTCTGTTAGCACCGTTCAATACACAATATTGCATTAAAGACACTGTATTCAAAATGGTCATTAAATCCCGAGTTAAACTTTATTTTAAATATTAAACAGTTGACAGATGCTTCTTTTTTTAGGTGTTTGAATTGATCTGTTATATATTACGATCACAATATAAAATCATCAGATCACTGACCCCTACATACCCCTTTATATTTTTTGGTATTGCGGTACAATACTGATGCTGGTGCAGCGAACGTTAGTTGAAATCCCAAGGCTTAGCAGAATAAACGTGTCGCAGTTGGGCCCTTAAGCAAGGCCCTTAAGCACAGCTGCTTGCAGTTTTTTGAGCCTTTTGGGCTGGCAGTGAATCTCTGAGTATAATATGTATCTGTATTTTCAGAGATCAGCTTGGACCCGAACACCTTCCCTGGCGTCAAGCTGAGGCCCAAAGCTCCAGCGCGTCTCTACGACACGTGTGAGGGCGCCGTGTCCGTGAGGTCCGGGGACAGCAGCCCTGTCCCTGCTGCCTCCTTCCACAGACGGGGTGTGCTGAACGGGGGGCTGGAGGGTGCGGGTTACCTAGAGGAGCTGGAGAAGGAGAGGTGAGGGCGCCACCTCTTTCAGGTTGCTTGTAAACCGTATGTCTCTGTTACTGCAGATTGCTGCTGGTCCTCCAGCCATTTTAATGTCAGTCCAGATAATGGTAGATTTACAAGTTGGCCCTGTTATCCCCTGTGTTATTTTTGGGGTCGAAGTTACCCCAGCCCATTTTCCAAATGAGGTTAAATTCTATAGATTCTAGAATTTAGAACGGAAGAAGTAAAATACACAAGGGTTATGGACAACAACATTTGTACATACATGTCATTATTTTAACTATAGAGGAAACATTGCTTCATCTGTATTAATGTTATGATTTTGGGCCTTTCTTCTTTTTTTTTTAAAGCTCACTTGTTTTCTGTTTGACGTGAATATATCATCTCCCTGAGTCCCATGGTACTACATTTACAAATTTACTGAATGATATACTTCAACATACTAACATGCTCGCATTGACTGGCCAGCATACTTCACATACTACATTTACATGATGACTAGACAATATTTTTTTAGTTTCTTAAATGGCTTGGCCAGTATATTCAGTTATGAATCTTTAACTATATGGCCATGCAGTAATAGTCCTCAGTGTAATAATATCAGTTGTACAGGTATGCTGTACAATCTTAGTTTTCCTAACTGTAATATGCCATCATTGATAATCTGTAGACTGCATGGAAAAATGTATTTCTGCTCCCTGGATATTTTTTCCTTCTGAGTGACTGATCATTACGGCAGCTGAATTTATGACCTCCATGAATCATCACACTGGCTGCGGTGTTCCAGGTTCTAAGATCAGTCATCTGTGTGCAAACCTCATTATTCACAGGGTTGGCACTCTGAACAGGCACGCGTAAGATGCGAGGGTGTATTAGCCAAACAAAAACCACCAGCCCGTAATCGAATAAACCTCATCTAAGGGTGTCATTCTGGGAAGGAGCGCAGTGGAAAGTGAAAGCGCTGTCCATCAGCGCTACTCTTGTGTTGGTTTCGAATTGAGGTTAATTTTTATCTGCTTAGGTCCTTACTGATGAGCGAGCTGGAGAAAGAGGAAGCAGAGAAGGACTGGTACTACACGCAGCTGCAGAACCTCACCAAGAGGATCGATAGCCTGCCCCTCATGGAGAATGTGAGCGCTGCACAACAGGATGATCCATATGAAATCTATATGAGCTTTTTAGTTAAAAACTACACTGGCCTTGCTCAGATTGTCGAGCAAAGAGGACACAACGGGTAGGGGCAGGGTTGAGGAGGTCAGCTGGTAGAAGGCATCCGGCCTGGATGGATAGCCAGGTGCATGCTGGGAGAGACGCTCTGAAGGACAGAGCTTTAGAGTCTACTCGGTCAGGGGTCCTTGTTCTTAGTGGATGTGTGCCCACCCTCTGCCTGTGTGCAGTTTTCCCTGCAGACGGACATGACTCGCCGGCAACTCGAGTACGACGCCCGAAAGATACGGGCTGCCATGGAGGAGCAGCTGGGCACTTGCCAGGACATGGAGAAGCGGGCACAGGTGTGCTATTACTGCCGTTTCCGTCTGTGGTCCCTGCAATAGGATCTGCCTCCTTGTATTTATTGTCTGATGGCAATGGCCAGTGGTGGGTGTGAAAACTAGCTGTTCTCAGAAATTATTTTGGCGAATTCTGGCTGTGAGGTTTTGGTGAGAGTGAAACAGGAATCCATTGGGTGGTGACAGTGACCTTGTGCAACTCTTCTGGCTCAACCTCTGTTCAGACCAAGCAAAAGTTTAGTTTGAGGCAACTAATTCTATTTTCATTGTTTCATTTTGTAAAGGCATCAGATAACACTTTATCTTTGTTCTTTGTACGAGCAAACATCAATGCATTGAGCTGTCTTGCCTGTCAGGGTGTGATCACAGTAGCAATATGTCATATTCCCCTTCATGCATGAGCAATATGGATTTGGACACTTGCATAAACGCAGACCGTCCACTATTAAGTCATTTCTCAATTCGGTCGCCAGTTACTAAATGACTGAAGTTCCATTTAAAAGGTTCTGTTTTATTTTCTGACATCCTCATCTGTCTGCTGCAATGTGCATTACAGAGCAGAATTGCACGGATTCAGCAGATAGAGAAGGACATGCTTCGTATCCGGCAGCATCTCCAGGCTCAGCCGGCGGACCCTGAGGTACGCGCACCCTAAAGGGGATCTACCAGAGCCGGGTTGTACACTGACTTTCTTGCCTCTGAAGCTTCTTATGTAATACTGGAGCTTACCCTTCAGTCTCTCTTCCGTTTTCCTAATTTTGTGTTTCCCCAATCTTGCTGTTATTTCCAGAATAGAATATCTTGTAATAATATCCGGTATTCGTGTTCCCGTATCCACGGTGATGATTACCCATTCCAAATCACCTGGCATAGGGTGTATTTAAGCCGTCTTATTGATCTTGGTAATATACAATAATCAAGCCCGCCTGTGCCTTTTTGGCTTTTACTTATTTTGGTGATGCTTTTTAATCTCTTAAGTATTAAAGCCTTCCGCATTATAATGAAGTAGTCACTAAACCTATGTCAAAATGTAGGCCTTTGCAAAACATCACTCACATTTTCCCTATTTTTGGTATGGCAGAGATACAAGGTTAAATTCTAAATGATGAAATATTCATCCATACCTGTATTCACCCAGCATCCATACTGTACATACAGTTGCTGGGTCATGTGACCCTGGAGGCCATCCCAGGAAGCACACGGCTGGGCTGTCCGTCTCTTCTCTCCTTTTTCACTATACCCTGAGCCAGACTTATTTGTAGCAGAGGTGGTGTGTAGGAGGCCAGGTGCACCATCGTATACTGATGAGTTGTTCCCTTTCTTTATTATACTCGTCCCCTGAAGGTAATGATGCCAAGTAAAGATAAGCCGGCCTCCCTTGACTGTGAGAGACCTGGCCAGGGAGCACAGGCATCTGCAGACCCTGCCTTGGCCCTGCCAGGGTGCAGCCAGGTAGAAGAATGATTCCCTGCCCGCCATCGATCATGGCCTTCATCTAACAGATGACATGCAACCGTATGGAGTAACAAAAGCAGAAACACATCGCGCAGCGAAAAACAAATAGGAGCAGTTTAAATTGAAATTGCATTCGCCCACATTATTGCACTACAAGATACACATTTAGCTCAGTTTAAATATAAATATATGTAATAGTGACTAGATGAAATGAAAAACCAGAAATAATAACGATGAAAGGTGCAGTTTTACTAGCGTTACTGCATGAGAATAGCAGCGAGATGTCTGGATATATATTATTGCACAGTAGTGATGAAGAGTCATTTAGTCAGACTTAAGAGTGTTTGTTTGTATTCAGTGTACTAATGGGCATTGGAGTCCTGAGTCCGTCGGTCCCATTCCCAGGACTTGGTTACAGATCCAGAGCTTACCCAACACAACTCCCCTCCTCCAATGACTTTTACTGTCGTAGACCCGCCCACATATTAGTCATAGCATTGGTTGATTGGTTGATAGGAGGCATTGCGCGGAACGGCCGCCGCTGTTCTGTTGCTGTAGGGATGATGCAGTTCTTTCATTTAAGACTAAGCATTTTTACCTGTAACTCTCCTTTGTTGTGCGTGAGGATTTGTCATATTTATGAACATGATGTTACAGGAGAAGCTTGAAGCATTGACAGAAATGATTTGTCTTCAGTTTCACATCAGAATTTCTGTTGAATGTAGAATACGCTGATTTTACTTGAAACAATGCATCTTTAGTCAGTATGCCTCATGAATGCTTTTACACAGTTAAATATGAAATGTTACATGTAATTATATTATATTATACCTTTTTCGGATGTCAGACAAGATTAATATTCCACGGCTGTACTAAATTAGCCAACTTCTACTTTTGCAAAGTGCGCTGTACATTCGCTTTCCTTTTTAAGGGTTCAAATGGCCGCTTGGACCACGAGGCAGTCAGTGACATGAGCTGTGCTGGTAGTTACTCTGTCCCACGCAGACTGACCAGTCACCTGGGTACCAAGGTAACCAAAGATCACAGACCCCAGGTCGTCGCATCACATTTTTACCAATCATACATATAACTGTTGTTATTTGGGGTCCTCTTAAAACTACTTTGAATATAACATTTTGCGAAGTTTAAAAATGGGCTAATGAGAAACAGAGTAATTAAATGTTACATAGAAACAAAGTACTGCTTTTATCTAGGGCTGAAAATTCGCATTACGATATTTGCAAGTTTTGCCATAAATACGGCAGTATTTATAAAACAAAAAGTTGAAAATTTACGAAAATAAACTATAATCTACAAACAGTTTCTTTCATATAAGTTGGTGATGCCATGAGTTATGCCAACACAGTTCTTTGTTTCAGTACTTTTGCTTAATATTGTCTCTGTGGAATCTACAATATTTCCATACAGTGGAAAACAAATGGCTTTTGGTGACCAGTTTGTATTCGCTGTTTTTTCTCCACACTTATTTTTGTTAAAATTCTCACAAGTGCCGCACTGTTTGTGCATGAATCCAGCAGCAAGGATGAGAGTGTTTCTGATTGTCGATAATATTGAAAAGGAACCATTATTAACATAGCAAGCTTTGCAAAGTTTTATTTCCTACACTGGAATAAAAATGTGTTAGCGAAACCTATTCACGCTTGCCACCCACCTGACTATCTCGGTCCTTGCGATTGTGACAACTGCGTGTGCATAACATGCAGTGTTGATATTAACATTGCATATTGTGCAAGCCCATTTCATTTATATGAATGTTACTGTTGTCACCACTGTGAATAAAGTTGTTTTCTGCAGCTGTAGAAGTTTATAGAGCAGCAGTAAGACTGCCAGACGGTCTACATTTTTGCTCCCTCCCAGCACATCTGAAACAAACAATGAACCAGTGCAGAACGCCAAATACCTGGTGCAGGTGTGCCGTGAGCCAGTAGGAAGCAGAAATGTGGACTGTCTGGGGTCCCTGCGGACTGAGCTGATAAACTTTGGTATAGAGTGTATGACTCTTGTGTGTGATCCTTGCATCCACCCTAACTGAGCAGAACTGGGTCACATCAACCTGTCCCTTGTCTGTCCATAGGTGGAGATGGTCTACTCCCTCTTATCCATGTTAGGCACTCACGACAAGGACGACATGTCGCGCACTCTGCTGGCCATGTCCAGCTCTCAGGATAGCTGCATTGCCATGCGCCAGTCAGGCTGCCTGCCGCTGCTCATCCAGCTGCTCCATGGCAACGACAAGGACTCGGTGCTGCTGGGAAACTCCCGCGGCAGCAAGGAGGCGCGTGCCAGGGCCAGCACCGCCCTGCACAACATCATCCACTCGCAGCCCGATGACAAGCGCGGCCGCAGGGAGATCCGCGTACTTCACCTCCTGGAGCAAATCCGGGCCTACTGCGAGACATGCTGGGAGTGGCAGCAGGTCCACGAGCGCGGAGTTGACCAGGAACAAAACCCCAGTGGGTTCTCTCACCATTCAGATGCCACCAGTTGGCCAGTTTGTCTATTTATGGATCTTTGTCTGACGCTCGACTCGGCAGGCCATGATGATCTTACTTTCTTCCCGACACCAGTGCCTTCACCAGTGGAGCATCAGATCTGTCCTGCCGTTTGCGTTCTCATGAAGCTCTCCTTCGACGAGGAGCACAGGCATGCCATGAACGAGCTCGGTGAGTATTCGTGATTCATTAAGTGCATGCAAGGCAAACAATGTAACAGCTCTTCAGTAAACACCTTTATGTTCGTTTAATATTATATGATTATGAAGTTATTTAATATGCAGACAAATACACCTTACAACGTTTAAAAATGAGATGTTCAGACTTTCTAAAAGGAGACAGTGAGAACTTTTTCGCTGTGGTTGCCTTCTAGGTGCCCTCCAGGCGATCGGGGAGCTGTTGCAGGTGGACTGTGAGATATATGGGCTGACAAGTGACCACTACAGCGTGACTCTGAGAAGATACGCAGGAATGGCCCTCACAAACCTTACGTTTGGAGATGTGGCCAACAAGGTACATCATCAAAAAATTTCAAGTCTTTCTCATTTATTCCCTAACCACCCATATGGGTCAGTCTCAGTATAAATACAAAATATGTATTTCAGCCTTTCAAACAACGATTTCCTGGCACAGATATACTATATGTTCGTAAACACCAGAATATATACCTGAGTATTAATTTAGTTAAATGGTATTAAAATTGATTTAATGAGATGCTAGTTATCAGAATGTATAATCAAAAATGTCATAAAACCAGTTTTTGGAATTTGATATTTTCTACTTGTATAACTCAGTTTCTAAGTTGAGTCAGAGTCCAATGGCTTTGCCCTTCAGCACACTTTTGAACTAGAATGATCACATGACGGTTGGTCTTGTGTCTGTATCTTAAACTGTAGGAAGAAGAGCTCTTCCGCTGCAGTCGCACACAGCCTACTCATACTGTTCAAACATTCTCGGTTATTCCGATAGGCATCTGCTCACATAATCCCAGACAAACATCTCCAGCTTCATGCTTGTCGTTCAGCAAATAGGCATATAACTTGAAGATCACTGTGCCAACATATGTTCGTTCTTGGACCTGGCCAAACAAATTAGTTTATCCCGTTACGGTGCACGCACTTCCCTTGGGTACTGTGCTCTGCTGCTTTTGCATTTCAGAAACAATGTTAATATTCTAAAATTATATTAATTACTTGGACATTTCGTCTTGACAAGGTGGAAATGATAAGCTTGACCGCAGCCAACTATAGACACTATGAGGAAAATTAGAAAAAATAAGTATACTTTGCACTCACTCCATTGAGTGGACAGTAATTCCAAGAATTGCCTTATTTATAACAAAGAAAATGTGTAGTTATTTTTTGTTAGCTATTTAATCATTTAAAATACATATTGAAGATAAGCAATACCTGGGGCATATGGAAATCCCATCAAGCAAAATATGTATAAAATGCATTTAAAAAATGTCTTTATACCCAGGTATTCATGACTGTTTACCCATATAGAATAAAACTTGGAAAAAAAAGTTTTCTGCAATATTTGTGTGAAAATCTGATTCACTGTACAAGGACACCGAAGGTACCCTATACTGATTATTTCTTTATATTACAGGCAACCCTATGTTCCATGAAAGGCTGCATGAGGGCGATGGTGGCCCAGCTGAAATCCGACAGTGAAGATTTACAGCAGGTGCAGTAGCTGCATAGATATTTGGCCCATAATGCAGACTCTGGCCAAGAGCGTACAGTGAATGTGACATCACATCACAGTGACATCTCCAAACCCCTCACTCTATTTGCTTAGGTGATCGCCAGCGTTCTGAGGAATTTGTCCTGGCGTGCCGATGTCAACAGTAAGAAGACCCTCCGTGAGGTTGGCAGTGTGAAGGCTCTCATGGAATGTGCCCTGGATGTCAAGAAGGTGAATCTGAAAAATCCAAGTACCTCTGTGAATTTGTTCATCCTTAATCTGGTTACACCCAGGTTTTATTTCATCTTGTTTGCCCTTTTAAGTAAACTTTAATTAAAAATTGAATCAATTATACGATTGATGGATTATAGAACTGATCGATTGGTTTTGGTGTTTCTGTGTAGGAATGTCCTCTTAAAAAGGGATGAGAATTGAATAACCATCTTCCTTTTCTCCTCAAGGAATCAACACTAAAGAGTGTTCTAAGTGCCCTTTGGAACTTGTCAGCACATTGCACTGAAAACAAAGCTGATATATGTGCTGTTGATGGCGCTCTGGCCTTTTTAGTCAGCACACTAACATACCGAAGTCAAACCAACACCCTTGCAATTATTGAAAGCGGAGGAGGCATCTTGCGAAATGTGTCAAGTCTCATCGCTACAAACGAAGATCACAGGCATGTGGATTTATAAATGACACCTTTTAACATGAAACCAAAAGTGTTAGAAAGGCCACTGCCCAAGATATGTTGTGGTTGACAGTTAAATCAGTCAAAATCTTCTACTTGGCAGTAATATTTAATTGGGCCATGATTTAGTTTTTTTCCAAGGTTAAGCGTAGTCTTTGCCCTCCACTGTTTGGGGGCTTTACACAATAAATTAATAAATAAATGAGTGTTTTTGTGTATGACTGATAAACTATGGGTTACTTTTGAATTACTTTCCCCCAAAAATCATAGCGTATTTTTTCTTCCCTCTTTGTAGGCAAATTCTAAGAGAAAACAACTGTCTCCAGACTCTACTTCAGCATCTAAAATCTCACAGCTTAACAATAGTCAGTAATGCATGTGGAACACTCTGGAACCTTTCTGCTCGAAATACAAAGGACCAAGAAGCTCTGTGGGACATGGGAGCTGTCAGCATGTTGAAAAACCTTATTCACTCTAAGCACAAAATGATAGCTATGGGCAGTGCAGCGGCCTTACGAAACCTCATGGCTAATAGACCAGCCAAATACAAGGATGCCAACATCATGTCCCCGGGATCCAGCTTGCCATCCCTCCATGCTAGAAAGCAGAAAGCTTTAATTGAAGAACTGGATGCACAGCACCTTTCAGAGACTTTCGATAACATCGATAACTTGAGTCCAAAAGCCCCTCAAAAGAACAAACCGAGACACAAGCAGAATGCATACAGTGAGTTTGTTGTGGACTCTGCCCATCATAATGATAACTGTAGGTCAGAGAATTTAAGTCCCAGCAGTATACCTCTTCATGGTCCTTATGTGAACTCCCCAGTGCTGCCTAATTCATCTAGAGAAAACAGAGATAGTTCAGACACTTCCAAAGCTGAGAAGGATCGGAACCTTGATCGGGAACTGAAAGGTGCTGCACCTGGTGGATTTTACCCTTCTGATGACCCCTCTAAGAGAATAGGAATGCAGACATCAACAGCCGTGCAAATTGCCAAGGTAATGGAAGAGGTGGAGAGCATGCATATAAGTCAAGGAGATAGGAGTGCCGGCAATACACCGGACCCTCAGTGTGTGCCGGATGAAATGAGTGCCATGAGGCACCCACCAACTGTGCATGGTCATTTAAATGCATTCAACTTTGCCAAAGCCGAGCACTCAAATCGACCTTGCCCTATGCTAAAAATCGAGTATAGGGCATCCAATGACAGCTTGAACAGTGTTAGCAGTACTGATGGCTATGGCAAAAGGGGTCAGATGAAACCTTCCATTGAGTCTTACTCTGAGGATGAAGGGAAATGCTGCATCTACAAGAAATATCCTGCTGACCTTGCCCATAAGATTCACAGTGCCAATCATATGGAGGATGATAATGGGGACCTGGATACTACTATTAATTACAGCCTAAAATACTCAGACGAACAGTTGAATTCTGGTCGACAGAGTCCGAGCCAGAATGAAAGGTGGGCAAGAGTTAAACATCTTGGGGACGATCTGAAACGGGTGGATCAGAAACCAGTGCAGTCCCAAAGCCCAAGTTATCCTATGTACACAGAGGCAAATGTCACCAGTGAGGAAACACACACAGCGTATCCATCGAGATTTGTGGCACCAGAGTGTTCTGCTGGGTTCCGGTCAAGGAGTTCCAATTCTTCTGAACAAAGTAATTCTAGCCTTGGAATGACAAAAAAGATCAGCCAGACCATGTGCCCTGTTGATGATTATGGTGACGACAAGCCAACCAACTTCAGTGAGCGGTACTCGGAAGAACAACAACAGGAGGAAGATCAGCCAACTAATTACAGCATGAAATATAACGAGGAGCACCATGTGGAACAACCAATTGATTACAGCTTAAAATATTCAGAAAACTGTTCCCAAAAAGCCATGTTCAACCATTCAAAGTCGTCGTCGTCATCTCACAATTTAACAAAGGACCATTTAAGCCCGGGAAACATGACGCCATCCATAAAGAATTCAAGCAGACAAAAGCAGCTTCTCCCACCTCAAACAAGGTCTGGACCGAGTCGAGTTATCCAAAAGAATTCAACATGCAAGTCTCCTGCAATTAATCAAGAGACTCTGCAGACATACTGTGTTGAGGACACGCCAATTTGTTTTTCGCGAGGCAGTTCTCTATCATCTTTGTCATCTGAAGAAGATGAAATGGAAGGTCGCAAGCCATCCATGGCTGCTGTAACTAACTATCCAAATCTAGCTATTTCAGAAAAAGAGTCTTCTGGTGTCTTAGTTGCAGAACAGCATACTGCTGAAAACCAGAGCACTTCACAGTATAACCGAATGAAGCCTCAGAGAAATCAAGGCTCTGGTGTCTCCATGTCTGATGGCTCAAGACACAAAGCTGTTGAGTTTTCATCTGGGGCTAAATCTCCATCCAAAAGTGGTGCTCAAACTCCTAAAAGTCCCCCAGAACATTATGTGCAAGAGACACCTCTTATGTTTAGCAGGTGTACTTCAGTGAGCTCCCTCGATAGCTTTGAGAGTCATTCTATAGCTAGTTCTGTTCCAAGTGAACCATGCAGTGGCATGGTTAGTGGAATTATCAGCCCAAGTGATCTTCCCGATAGTCCTGGGCAAACAATGCCTCCAAGTCGATGTAAGACCCCGCCTCCATCACATCCGGCCCAAATAAAACACAAATTGAAAGTTCCCCCTCAAACGGAAAAGAGGGATTTGGCTCCACGGCATGCGGTTGTGAATTCTGCTGTCCAGAAAATTCAGGTACTTCCAGACAATGACACACTGCTGCATTTTGCTACAGAAAGTACTCCTGAAGGATTCTCTTGTGCGTCAAGTCTGAGTGCCCTCAGCCTTGATGAACCTTTCATTCAGAAAGATGTCGAGCTTCAAATTATGCCCCCAGTTCATGAAGATGACACTGGAAATGACACCGAACCTGAAAAAGATGACGCTATACAAACAATGAACTCGGAACCCAAATTACAAAATGAACCAGAAAAGGATTTATTAGACGATTCTGATGATGATGATATTGAGATATTGGAAGCTTGCATAAACTCCGCAATGCCAACTAAATCTTCACGAAAACCAAAAAAGCAGTCTCCTACAACCACTTCAAGAATACCGCCACCTGTAGCTCGTAAACCAAGCCAGCTTCCTGTTTATAAATTGCTTCCTGCGCAAAACCGGGGGCAACAACAGAAACATGTGAGCTTTACCCATGGAGAAGATATGCCCAGAATATATTGTGTTGAGGGAACCCCCATAAATTTTTCAACCGCAACATCCCTTAGTGATCTCACTATTGATTCCCCTCCTAATGAGCTAGCAAATACTGAGACACCTGTGCCTGGCATGGAGTCCGCTTCTTCTCATAGGGAAGACACTTGTCCAGAGGGGAAAAGTGCAGAGGCTACCGGCCAGAATCTGTCTGCTGCTGTATCCGTGGACGATGAGAAAAATGAAGGGGATGATATCCTAGCTGAATGTATCAGCTCTGCAATGCCAAAAAGTAAATCCCATAAGCCTTTTAGAATGAATAAAATTGATCAAGGGCACCCGTCAACATCTCCTGGGTCTCTAGTCCAACAAGAAATGGAAAAGAAGAAACCCACATCCCCAGTCAAGCCAATGCCACAAAGCAGTGAATATAGGGCAAGGATGATAAAACGGCCAGAAACAACAAGTGGTGTTGCCCTGGGAGCCTCGAGCACAGATAAAAATGAAGCCAAAAGACAGGACCTTAAAGTAACCTCAACTGACAAGCCTCCACATGCCGATGAACGAGTACGCACCGGTTTTTCTTTTGATTCACCACATCAGTATACACCAATAGAGGGGACCCCATTTTGCTTCTCGCGCAATGATTCTTTAAGCTCATTAGATTTTGAGGAGGATGATCTTGATTTCTCAAAGGAAAAGGCTGAGCTCAGAAAAGAAAAAGAACAGAAAAAGCAAACTACTAAAACTGATAATGAGGATACTGTTAGTCTACAAGCCACAAACAGAAAGCAGACTTTTCAGGCAGCTCCATCAAAATCTCTACAAAAGCAAGAAAGCTTTCCACACACATCAAAAGAAATTACAGGACCAGTCTCAGATGAGAAGCAAAATTTTTCTATTGAAGACACTCCGGTATGTTTTTCTAGGAATTCCTCTCTTAGTTCCTTGAGTGACATTGATCAAGAAAATAACAACAGGGAGTCTCATGAAAAGGAAAATACTACTGTGGTAGAAACCTCCAGGCCTCCAGCCTCTGGATATGCCCCAAAGGCTTTTCATGTTGAAGATACTCCAGTGTGTTTTTCCAGAAATAGCTCACTTAGCTCTCTTAGCATCGATTCAGAAGATGATCTTTTGCAGGAATGTATTAGTTCTGCTATGCCAAAAAAGAAAAAACAACCCCTTCGAAATAAATCAGATGAATATGGAGAGAGTGATAAAGCTATAGACGGCGTTTTAGCTGAAGAGCCAAGTTCAACATTAGACACTCACAGTCCTGTCTCCGAGCAAGCCCTTTCACCTGATTCAGAGTCATTCGATTGGAAAGCTATTCAAGAAGGTGCAAATTCCATAGTCAGCAGTCTGCACCAAGCAGCTGCTAGCCTATCTCGACAAGGTTCTTCCGACTCCGATTCAATCCTTTCTCTCAAGTCTGGCATCTCGATTGGGTCTCCCTTCCATATATCAATGGATCAGGAGGAAAAAAACACAACAATCACCAAAGGTCCCAGAATACTAAAGCCAGGAGAAAAGAGCTTCGTAGAAACTAAAATAAAGGAAGAAGAACAAACTAAAAGCATTAAAGGGGGTAAGAAAGTTTACAAGAGCCTTATAACAGGGAAAGCACGTACAAGTCTTGATTGCGCATCCTCTCAACGGAGACAAAATGCCAGTCCGATGATTTCCCGTGGAAGAACAATGATTCATATTCCAGGGGTGAGGAGCAGTTCACCCAGCTCCAGTCCGGTTACAAAAAAGACACCACCTAAGGGAGCTACCTCAAGATCATCTTCAAAAGGTCTAAATGCTAGCAGCTCCTCACGAAATGTGAAAACACCTCCAAAGTCAGACTCTAGTCCTGTTACAAGGCAAACTGGTTGCCAAGGAGGCCCAAGTAAGACCCCCACTCACTCTGCTTCAAGAGATTCCACTCCTTCTAGACCTCAGCAACCATTATCAAGATCTATGCAATTACCCGGTCGTACTTCTGTGTCACCTGGAAGAAATGGTATTAGTCAGTCTAACAAGTTATCACAGTTACTCAATACAGTGTCCCCAAGCACATCTTCAACAAAGTCTTCTGGCTCTTCTAGAATTTCATATCCCTCCCCAGGTAGACACTTAGGTCAGCAATCTTCAGCAAAACAGAGTGGTTTGCCTCGAAGTGCTAGTGGTATTCCAAGAAGTGAGTCTGCTTCAAAAGGTCTGAATCAGTCTGGAGCAGCAGGCCCTTCAAAAAGAGCAGAACTTTCAAGGATGTCATCCACAAAGTCGAGCGGAAGCGAGTCAGATAGATCGGAAAAACCTGTGCTTGTTCGGCAGTCTACTTTCATTAAAGAAGCCCCCAGCCCTACGCTGAAGAGAAAATTGGAAGAATCTGCCTCTTTCGAATCGTTGTCTCCATGTTCGAGTCAATCCCAATCTCACACACCAGTGTCAAGTCCTTCTTTACCAGATATGTCTCTAACTTTGCCCTACCAAGGTAGCTGCTGGCAAAAGTCTCCACATGGAAATTCCTCAGAAAATGGTGATGGGCGATGCCTTAGAAGACATGACATTGCACGCTCCCATTCCGAGAGCCCCTCAAGACTCCCAATTAACAGGTCTGGAACATGGAAGCGTGAACACAGCAAACATTCCTCCTCCCTCCCAAGAGTGAGCACATGGAAAAGAACAGGGAGCTCGTCATCCATCCTATCTGCTTCGTCAGAATCAAGTGAAAAGACAAGGAGTGAAGATGAAAAGCAAACTCTGAGCCCTCCTCATAAGGCTTTACAAAATAGTGATGGTAATTCCGCCTTAAAAGGAACATGGAGGAAAATTAAGGAATGTAAAGTGGATAGTGGGCCTAAAGATACATCTCTGGATGAAGATTCAAATTCAGAGGGGTATCAGATGGTTGCAGCAGTTTCAAAAAGTGAGGATGTATGGGTAAGAATCGAGGATTGCCCCATCAATAACCCCAGGTCAGGGAAATCTCCGACTGGAAACGTAACGCTTACTAACTGTGTGCCTGACAGCATACTTGCCACAGATCCGGATGGGAATGACACACAGGCCAAACAGTTCACCAGCAGTGAAACCGCACCTGTCCATACTGTGAGCCTCGAAAAGCCTGGCAGTCAGAGCGCAATGCTAGAGGCTCACGAGACTTCAACTGCTGAACGTACTCCTTTCGGCTCTTCAAATTCCAGTAAGCACAGCTCTCCAAGTGGCACTGTGGCAGCAAGGGTGACCCCTTTCAATTATAACCCTAGTCCTCGAAAGAGCAGTGCAGATGGTGTGACACACCGGCCATCGCAGATCCCAGGGCCGGTGAACAGCGGCTCTAAGAAGAGAGACACCAAAGGCGAGAACACTGAGCCCAGTGGGTCATATATTGTCACATCCGTTTAAGACAGTGTCTTGATCACATTATCCTGACTCCAGAAAGAACTGGTTCTGTTTTGCCTGTTTCAAAGAAAGAAATCGGATATGTATGTAAATTAATTATGTATGCTGTTAAACCTGCTTTAACCACAAATGAGACGATGAAATATGTAAATAGTTATTTTCAGATGGTTACTGTGGGTTAACCCATATTTAAGGCACAGTGCTGGTGGAAACGTGACACTTTACTGGGGGAGATTTCACTTGACATGTTATCAGAGTATTGTAATTTGTACTGTACAGCTTTTGATTTTGCATTTAATTTAAATCCCTTTTATGATCCTGTGTTTTGCCTGTCCAAATCCCAAAATACATTTTGGATGATGTATCACTTACTGGATTCTGGAACTAATCTGATATCGAAAACTAAGCTAGTAATTTATCCACAAACAGCTATAGCTATCCATTAAAAAATTTCCCTTTTCTGTATTGCATGAATTTAACTTATTTTGTTTCTTCAACAACCAAGTTGTCTGTGTATAGGTAGCTGTAGTGTAACCATTTACACTATCTGTGTGTTTTCTGAAAGTATGGAATTGCACCCTTAAGATTTTACAATGGAAATAGATTTTATCAGAACGTAGACCACTTGCTATGCTGTTAACTTGTATATGCTGTAATTCAAGGTGGAAAATTAAATCTTAATGCGGATTTAGTCTCAGGACTAGATGAACATTTCACGAATAAATTATTGCAGTAGGTTTGGTGTTGGCCTGATTTTTAAAAACCGTTTTCGCCTTTAAGTCACTGTTTTGTCATGGCACATTACCCCAGAAAATGCATTGTGATTTGCCAAAAAAATTACATTATATGAGTAACAGTGTTCATTTTATTTTATGCAATACCGTGGATGGTTTGTTATTTAAAAAGTAGTGCAAATTGTAAAACAAGATAATAAACAGTAAGATTTTTGTTGCAAAGCCGGCTGGTGTGAATGTTTAAAAAAAACAACTATCCAACATTTTTATGGGAATAAATGGAATTCTAGTCATGATTCATAGTTGCCGCATATGTAAATTAACTTTAGTGTTTGACCCTTGATTTATGTCTCACATTAATGACGTATTTTCACAAGGCGTCATACCGTTAAAACAACAATCAGTAGTTGACTTGCCTTATTTATCCAATCTTGATTTCCGTATCAGTATTCTGGAATATCCATGGAATTGATATTCAAAGGGAGAATTGATGCAGCATAAAATCAAGGCCGTAGATTTGGGTATGGGTGGTGGGGACATGTCCCTACCAGTATTATGGGAGTACTGTCTGTGTGTAAACCCATGCCTTTGCAATATATTTGCCTCACAATTGATTAGAATATTGTGCAGCTCAGTAGGTTAGGGTTACGTGTTTGAGTGCCTTGGATGGGAGAGTAATTATCTCATTGCTGGGCCATTGAGCAAAGTCCTTAATCCCAGCTGCTGTAGTGGCCCTGGAAGCTGGCTGTCCCTGCACTCTGACCCAAAGGTTTTCTTATTTGCAATCACTTTGGGTGGGGGGGACAAGAAAGAATTGTACTAATTTACTCCAGCTAACCCTTTGCACTTACTGGTAGATATTGTGTTATATATAGCGTTAGTTTCTGTATTCTACTTCCTGTAAGCTGCAAGACCAAACTGGTGAACGTCTCACTTCTCATTCTCGCTTTGTAGTCGAACAATCCCACAGTTCACTACAGAGAGAGTGCATAAAAAGGTAAGGTGGAAAACAAAAATCAATTTTTGACTTTAAAAGCAGTATAGGACTTCATTTTAATAACGTTTGCTGAAAAAAAAAAAATCGATTTCTGTTCATGAAACTGGTTTGCTCAAAAACTGTCCGGGACACAGGAATTTCCTGAGGTAGCAATATTAGCAACGGAAATTGAGTAAATTTTCAGCTCTCTTTGAACTATAGAAGATCTTAATATTTAGAAAAAAAAGTTATGAGTTGTCAAATGTTTAATTCGTCAACAACAGAATAACAGGAGCGAAAACCTGGTGTGATCATAGACGTATGTCCTTGCATTACTAATATACTATTTGTATGCGTGTGTGTAGATTTATATAACTTGACAAATAGGACCGTTCTGTTTTTTATGGAAAACTGGTGATAAAGTTTTGTAATGTTCTAATAAAATTCTAAAAGTCATACTCTGAACAAAGTACTTGATTTCTATAATTCCCTGTTTAATCACATCAAAATATACCTTCTGTAAATTTCAATTTAATGTAAAACAGCATCCTTTCATTCTCTCCTTAGTGCCATGTCTGAACAGATATTAAACATTTCTCTGGAGTATTACTATGATGAAGATATTGCTCCTGACCCCGACTTCCAGACAACGATGAATATTGTTGTAGCCATTTTCTGTGGGATAACGTGTGTCTTTGGTATCCCTGGCAACGCCTTTGTCTTGTGGATAGCAGGGATGAAGATGAAAAGAACAGTGAACACCATTTGGTTCTTGAATTTAGCCGTTGCTGATTTCCTCTGTTGCCTGTCCATGCCCTTCATTATCACGGAGGTACTTCTGAACTACCACTGGCCATATGGCAAGATCTTGTGCAAAATGATTCCTTCAGTTATCGTGCTCAATATGTTTGCCAGTATCTTCACGCTCACCTTGATTAGCATAGACAGGTTTCTGCAGGTCGTCAAACCTGTTTGGTCCCAGAACCATCGGACTGCAGCTGTAGCCTCTCTGCTTTGTGCACTTTCTTGGTTCCTGTCGTTGCTTCTCTGTTTGCCAAACATGATTTACCGAGAGACTGTTCAAAATGATTATTCAAACCAAACAACTTGCCTAATAGCTGATCACTCTGTTAGGAAAACAATTTGCACGTCCAGGTTTGTGCTTGGATTCCTGATTCCTATCGTCATCATCGTCTTGTGCTATTCATTTATCCTGAGGAAAGTCAATAGCAGCCGTTTCTCGACTTCACAGAAACCAAGGCAAATCATTCTTGGGGTCATACTGGCTTTTTGTCTCTGTTGGCTTCCGTACCATGTTGTAGGGATGATGATGGAGTACGGAGGCAAAGCCTCAGGGGTAGTGGCAGTGTATCTCGATCAACCATCTATTATCCTGGCATATCTAAACAGCTGCCTAAACCCCCTTCTCTATGCATTCATAGGGCAGGACTTTAAGAAGAAGGTTAGAGTGTCTCTAAAGCGTGCCGTACAAAATGTCTTTAATGACACTTCAATGCATTCCAGCACGTATTCCAAAACTGAGTTACCTCAAATATCAAATTCAGCTGAAACACGTATATCTTAAGATATATATATATATATATATTTTTAATTTTATACATTATGCATGTATTGAAAGTGTAGGAATAGTAAAATGTGTCTTGACTAATTTCCATTAATGTTCTCTGCTTTTAACCATAAATAAATTAAGTTGCTATGCATTTACAAACATTCAATTAGGTAACTTCATGAATAAAACGACGTTGGCCGTCATATAGCCGTTTTGCGAGTAACTGCATGATAGCAGAATTGTATAAGACTTGACAATGGCTATGCTTTCAAGAAAAAGAAACCATTTAATGTAATACTCTGCATGGCAGCATTGTTTGGTGTCTTCAGTGCATATAACAGCAAAACTGATTGTATTCAGATTATCTGCAATTGATACTTCTGATTAATTTAACCATAGGTTTAAAATAAACTTTTGGGATTTTTTTCTTTGTGGGTTATTCCATTTGAAGTGGGAATTGAGGTGGACCATTGATACAGTTATAAAAAAAAAAACTATTTTATCAAGCACAAAAGTAAACTACCTTAATATATCTGTTAACATGATCTATTCTCAAAATCAAGAGCTTAATTCCAAACTTATTTTAATATATTTTAATGTAAAATACAAAGTGTTACTGTTCTAGTCACATCATGCAGCATTCAGTTATAAATTTGTGTATTTTCAAATCATGTTTCAATGTGTCTGTATTTCATAATAGTTCAAGATACTTTTCATAAAGAAAATAGGCCTATTTCATAACAAAAGAACAAACACTTTGTCATAACCTCAAGGACTTCATATAACACCAGTGAGGTGCTGATTCTTATCCGGGCTGCCTCACATTCGGCTGTGAACCGCCCTAGTCAGGCCCGGAGATTATGGCCATGCGCATGCGCAGTAGCCATTGGTAGCACATTTCGACAGGTCGGATGAAATGATAGAACACCCGGTACGTGGCATAAGAAGTATAGGCAATTGCTAGGGGCGCATCAACGGATAGAAAGGGGCGAGGGGAAAAATAAAAACTTCGACCCCCACGAAGTTCCGGTTCAGAGTTCGCGGCCTCAGTCGTTCGCGGATTTTTCCTTAGAACCTAACTAATAATTTTTCGCGGAAACCCCCGCAATTTCGCTGAAAACGCAAATATCCTCCACAATTTTTATGGCTTTTTTCATGCTGCCCTGTGATGCATCTCCGGCAGATGCAGTCCAGCATTCCCGCGTCATAACAATTGAGTTCTTCTTAAAGCCCTAAGATGCCGCCCAGGCACCCTGCACCTTCTAAGGCTTCTGGCAATGAACCTAAGCGCCAGAAGAAGTTTAAGACACTCCAGGAGAAGGTTGAACTACTGGATTTGGGAATACCATAGAAATACCAAAGAAAACGCGCTTGCAAGAATTACAGTACATATAACAAACAGGGGTTACATCAGTATTTTACATTATAGCACCGTGGGAGGCATAGCAGTACAGTACGGCATACGGAACAGCAACAGGTGTACGGGTTTACCTTTACCTTCTTTTTCTTTAAAGGTAATGTATTAAGCTGAGTTTGAAATGAAATTAAAGTGTTTTGGGGGCAAATTTAGGGCTTCAACTGTAAAAATAGGCATTTGTTGACCACATCCAAATTTGCGGTTTTCACAATTCGCGGGTGCTCCTAGGAACGTAATCCCCGCGAATTTCGGGGGTATGCTGTATATACACTCACCTAAAGGATTATTAGGAACACCATACTAATACGGTGTTTGACCCCCTTTCGCCTTCAGAAC
>JAAGVU020000113.1:2818109-2830212 GCA_011763525.2 Mormyrus iriodes
AAACATTCATAGTTATTCCGTGACCCTTTTCTCCTGTCCAGTGGTGAGTTTCACTTTCCATTGGTCACCAGGAGCTGACTGTAGGATTTTTCAACACACAGTCAAATGTCACGCAGATTAACTGTGCCAGAACGTGCCGGAAGCTTGAATGTGTCACCAACAAGGGAACAAAGAATGCATTATTGGCAAAACTATTTTGCAATATCATGAAATAAATGGAGACCTATTCTGGTTCTATGTTGTAATTATGAATTATTCGCGTCATTAAGGTTTTGAAGAAAAAAAAAAACTATTTTACAAAAGGCATTTTCATAATCATGCCAGTCTTGGACAATATATGCTAGACTATAATATTATTTAATATTCTTTTTTATTTTGTTTTCAGTTCCATTTCAGGAAAGTTAAGCATTAGAAGCAGGAGGGGGTGTCCGTCTCGTACGGCCTGCACTTCGGATTATTGAAGCCTAACAAAAAGCACATCTTCTGGACGCAGCTATAACTTGCCCTTATGGAAGACCGTTGTCTTCCATTTATAATCATTAATATTTTTATGAAAGTTTGGAGTCAGCAAATGGAATATCATTTCACTCTATATGTTGAGTTTTTTGTTTTTTTTTGAGATTTGTCGTCTTATCATGGATGTAAACATCTCTCTTGGGTAAGCTGAAAGGATCTATAAAGATTCCATCTTGCAATAAAACCTCATACCAACACATAACCATTAACATCAAGACCTCTGTGCAAGTTCTCAGAACTAGCCATGTGCCATTACTGATGGACCATTCGATAAGATGCTTTCACGTGGAAAGTTTTTTTTAACCCCCATCTTATCGAGTTTCATAATTATAATGCTGTATATCTTTTGCACAATATTTGTTCAGACTCCTCACAGCCAAAATAAATATTTCTGGATAAATGTGCACATCCAGTATTTTCAATATAAATATTGTCTACACATGGAGCCTCTGTATGATTACCACAAAAATGAATACACCATTTGATAAAATCGGCTGTTTTCACACAGACAGATGAACCACGCCACAAGGAAAAGGCAAGCGCACCAGCCCCCAGAGAATCTTTTGCACCTCATTGATCTGCACAACACCCACAACTCAACGGCAGTCTGAATACTCAGGAGGAGGAGGCCTAAACCATAAAGACACCGGCGCCCTTTTGGGTTAGGAATTTCATGCGGAAACTAAGGGCCACATGGGGACGCAAGTTCAAGCAGGACCTAGCAGGACTGTGACTCATCATGAAAACATCATGGTCACCTAGATACCAGCATGAGATTAATCACACCAGACAATCTTGGTAAAACCCCAAACACCTACGAAATAAGTACGCGCACGACGAAGAAGGAACATCTCCCAGAATTACAGGCTGAAAGGGACTTGGAGCCGCTGTGATCCTACACACCCTTGTGAAGCAAGCAGGGAGGGGGCGTGGCCCGAGAACAGATGATGCTGAGCACATCTACCCTGCACATGTACGCTGCAATGCAAACAAACAAAATCACACGCATACAGTGCAATTCAGACTCGTGGGGCACGCAAAACCTAACACCCCCCCCCACACACAGGTTAAGGTGGAGCTAACAATGCAAGTGAGAAGTGAGAAAGTCAATAGAAACGGGCTTTTCAGGAATAGGCCTTCTGTCTGTGTGTGTGCGTGTGTGTGTGTGTGTGTGCGCACGCGTCTCTAAGCTCACCGTTACAAACCACACACAGGGCGCCCAGAAAAGAGGGCACATCCAGTTTAGTTTGCCTTCAGCACAGTGTCGGACATTCAGCAACCAACAACGACGGCAAACATCAGAACAGTACAAGAAAGGTGCAACATGTTCTCCCAATGAAAGATTATTAAAAACAAAATGAAAAAAACACAATAAATTAAATAAAAATAAAGCTAATAAAATTACGATCTGTGCCAGTTCTTTTCAGTTCTTTAACACTAAAACATGTTTTTCTTTCCTCAATTTCTTCTTGTTTATCCTCCGGTGACAGCACCGTCCCTGCAGTGTAATGGACATGTCTGAGATTACGCCCCTGCTCCACAAAAATTTCACTCCTCTGGGGCACAGATTCTTTTACAGAACGCGCAACTTAGCTCGACGAAGCGAGCATTGAGACAGCACTGCACTCTAGTGTCAAAGCGCAGAAATGCAGGTCCATTGGAATTTAATAATTTTTTTTTTTAACCTTCAAGGTATTTGTCCAAGTCATACCTGGAGAAAGTTTAGTTGAAAACATTCATAAAAGACCGGGATTCTGCAAAGATTCACCAGTGCAGTATATTAGTCAGGCTTTTTCAAATGTTTTCTTCATCCTTTTTCATTATTTGCTTGTTCTCTTTATTGCCCTTTTCCCATTAATGCAAAGTTCAAAGTTCAAAGTTCACATGTGGAAAATATTCCTCTGTGTTTTAAATAAGTGTGTGTGTTTTTGAGAATGCGTGCGTGTGCATTTCCAGCTAGTCCTTTGTACTTTACAATCAGTCTGTTCCCTGCCTCTCCACATGGGGGCACCATTCATTTCCAGCTGGGAGCCAATGGGCAGGCCCCCCCAGATCTCCTGCAAGGTGAGCATACCACAGGTCTCCGGTCAGGGAAAGGTCTCAAAGGTTGGGGGAGGGGGGGTCCGTGCGTTTCCGTAGTCTGGGTGCACCCCCTGGTAGGGGACTCAGGATGTTTTTAAAAAAAAAAAAAAAAACCCCCGCCACAAACCCACTTAGGCAGGTTCTCTTCAAGGGTCCCGCCTGATATATATTAAAAAACTAATCCCAAGAAAGTCTCTGCTAACTCGGGGGCATGGCGGGGCATGGCGAGGCATTGCCAAAGGAACACCCCCCCCGTCCTACACCTTGTAGACGCTGGCAGGACTGCTGAGAGCCAGCTGGCCATTGGGGGCGGCCTGACCAGCTTCATCCTCCAGGAGACCCGACACGTCGGCATTGGGCAGGCTGTCATGGTAACTGCTGAAGCTGATGTTGTCCTCCTTGAGCTCGATGGTCCAGAATGGCGCATTCAGCTTGCGGTTCTGATACTCGCGGTAGGCGTAGACTGCGGCGGCGGCGCCCATCAGCAGGGCTACTGTTGCCACGATCACTGCCAAGATGATGACGTTGAACTGGGCCCAGGTAACCACGGCAACAGTCGCTGTGGAGTTGTCCACGGTGCCACCCAGCGGAGTGGGCATCAATGGACTGCCAGAGTCGCTGGAGTTTGTCCGGGTGGCCCCACCCTGGCGATCGCTGGGGGAAGCGGGTGGTGCGACGGGTGCTGTTGTCATCACGGTTGCGGTGGTTCGAGGTGGGGATGTGGGTGGGGATCTCGCTGCAGAACAGCACAGAGACGAGACTTAGGAGCGCGGGCAGGCTAATTTCTGAGAAACTACTCTCAGCAGAGCAACGGTCCGACTCCGATTAGCCTCCCCCCCAACATCATAACCACCCCCCATGGACCTTTTCCCCCATGCCAGCTGAACCTTCACATTAGAATAATGTTATTCATATTTACTTTCCTCCACTTTAACTAAACCATGCTAATCTGCAGGACAGGTCCAAGGCATAAGCTAAGGTACAGCGAACTACAGCCCACGGGCCGGATCTGGTCCACCAATTTTTCCCACCTTTATTCCACTTGGTGACATAGTGCTTACAGTTATCCAGGATGCTAGATGGCACAGAATAAATCTAGATTCTATAAAAATAGAGTAAATCGAATGATGAATACAAAACTAAGTGACACAGATGTCCAGTAAAGAGTACTTTAAGCATTAGACTAGGGGGATGATGCACACCACTTAATTTTCAGATAATGTCAGATAATGTATTTTTTAATGCATTTATTAATAATTGTATTTTTCGTCATGTTAGTACACATACGTTGTAGATTTATGTTAGGCAGTCTGTAATGGAAATGCCCCCCCTTACAATAAAAAAAACAAAAATGATGTGGTCCTTTGGCAAAAGAGTTTGCCAAGAGTGGGTATAAGCAAACTAAGCAACTGCTAAGGGCCCAGCGGCCACCAGGGGGCACCCAATCTGACCAATTTGAATGGGAAGGAAGATGGCAAATGACAACTACGTTAAATTTAACTTTGCTTAGGGCCCTGAAAAGGGTTGGGCCAGCACCATGTTTTGCATACTGCCCGTTTGTAATGTTTCATTTGAACTACTTTGTCACTGTAGGTGTGTAACACAAAGTGATTTGGTTGGATTTAATCAGGGAAATTTACCCAAGAGGAAACACCCAGGAACAGTGGATATACTTCCAAAAGGAAACTCTGCTGTTGTCCCTCTCACAACGACGGGCCTCACCTGCTGGCATGCAGCCTCCCCCGAGAGCGTCGCCCGCATACCCTGGGGCGCACAACTCACAGCGCGCCCCTGCCGTGTTGTTGGCACAGCTCAGGCAGCGGCCCGTGTCAGGGAGGCAGAGGCGGAGCGCAGTAGCAGGGTCCGCATTACCGTTACAGTCACACGGGCGGCAGGAATTGCTGGTGCCATAGAAGCCGTCTGCGCAGTGCCCACAGGTGGTGCCAGCATAACCTGGATGGCAATGGTCGCATGCCGGGAGCCCATCGGGACCTGGAAGGGTACAGGACTTCGTCACATGGCATGATGGGGGGTGGAGTCTAATGCTATAACGTCAGAAGGGGGTTCTGATCCATGAAAGGCCCAAACAAGTGTAAACTCAAGAAGTGCATGTTAGTAAACTCCTCACAGATTCATTTCTTGGGGCCAGTATTACGACCCCTCTGATGTCCACAAGAGGCACATCCCCAGGAAGCTGATGACGCTGCAGTATATATAGCTGCAGTGACGGCTGGGCCAAAGCTCGGCCACCAGAGGGCGCCCTCCCTCCTGGTCTATGCACGATTGGCAGAACTCTCCCTTGTGGGTGTCAAAGCCTTGTTATTCAGCTGCCATGGTTACGCCACACCATGCCAGGCTGTGCCTGGATCCTCAACCACCCCGATCAGTCTTCCCTAGCTAGTCTGATTCCTGGGTCACTGAACCCATTCCCTAAAGAGTCCGGGTTTGGTTCCGTTTTTTTGCCAGTAAAGTTTTGGTTAGCTTTTGAATCATGGAAAATGATCATGGGCAAGAAAATTCATCCGCATCACATAAAACATGATTTACATTCGCAACTAACATGAATTCAGTGGAGAAAACATAAGGTTTCAAGATCTGCTTTCAATCACACCTGATCTCCGGATGGTAAGTCATCAAGTAGGATGGAAAACCTTTTGGATACCAGCACTCCAGGACCAGGTTTGCTTACCCCTGCACTATTCTATTCCTCTTAATCATAAACCTGCCATAATATATATATATATAGAAATATAATATAATGTGCTCCCTGGGATTTGAACTCACAACCTTTGCATCAGTAGTGTGATGTTCTACTTGCTGTACCATTGTGTGTTTAATAAATAAACTTTGATTCGATTAGTTGTTGCTATGCTGTTGTTCTCAGGCATCCTAAGTACTTCTCCACCCTCTAGCATAGGTAGGGGTATATTCATGGTGCACAGTGTCAGCCTGGCCACATCATCCTGCTCACCTGGCAGACAGCTCTCCACTCACAGAAGCGGTACAGGTCAGGCTACACCACCAGCTTCTCCCTTACACCTCCACCCCGAATCTTGTTACATGCCCTGCTGTCTCTCACCAGCCCCATATTAAATCAAGACAAAAAATCTCAGAATGCTAGGGGAAGCCAGACAGCACTCGCCCACCACAGCAACGGCACTCCAGAAATGCCTGGCGCCGCCTAGTGGCAGAAGACTCCCCTCGGCGTGCCGTGGTGCGAAAAGGAGCAGTTATTTCCTCCTCCGGTATGTGGCATGATGGATGGAGTGCAGACGGCGACCGGTGGAACACAAAGGACAAAAACATTCCTGGGGCAGAAATTCCGGAATTTCAAAAGGGGAATGATAGAATGGCAGCCGGGTGACAGAGACCTCATTCAGAGGCCACAGGGCCAACAGCTGCATGCTCCATCTTAACACAAGAGCTGGTAGACTGAGAACTCGAACATATAACTACAGATACTGAGGTGGTTGCTAGGTACAGCTAGGTACTATGTGTTTGCTTGTCTGCACTTTACGTACCTAATTCCTGCATGCACAATAATTTCCCCCCTGGTATCGATAAAGTTCATCCTCTCTTGCATTAAAAGGGGCTTTAAGGCAAGGCTCACTTAGATAACTGACCTAAAACAGTACAATCCAGTTCCCAGCAGGATTAACCACCCCCCAACCTGCTGGAATAGCTTGTTTGACCATCTTAGAAAACTCAAATACATGGACTAATCAATGCACAGGAATTTAAGCAGACCCTCCCTCCTGGCGCCATCACCCAATTATGTATCTTCACAACGAGCCTGCCTATCAGGAAGGTGTGGAGATAGAAACAGACACAGCCTGAGGCACGAGACCAGGCTGGACTTGCCTGAAAAGAAAACATGTTAATCCAAGCCTGTGATCAGGGTATGGCTATGCACAGCCTGGCTGATTCATTAAGAGCCATCACCTTGGTAGCAAGCCTGAACAATCAGAGGATTCAGACCCTCCTTGGATCAGGGAAGCAGGCCTCATCGGCCCTGGTACGACGGTGAAGATGGTTAAAAGCCCTTTCCCAGATTGCCCATGGTGAAGGACAGGTCTTGCCCACATAGGCACTGAACGTACGTTCACATTTTAATATTCAGCAGATGGTTTTATCCAAAACAAGGTACATTTTCAATTAAAGATCAAGGCAGCCAGCCCCTGGAGCATTTGGGGGTTAAGTGTCTTGCTCAAGGGCACAACAGCTGACCGGGGGATTTGAACTTACAACCTTCTGCTTACAAGAACAGTATCCTAACCTGCTGACCCACACATTTCCACCCATTCTAAGGACACACTTCACAGCAGGAGGGAGGAGACCTAGGCACGTAAGTGGGCCTACATGTGTTTGATGACTGAGCATTAATGACCAGAGACACCATAAGCCTCCCAGGAGACCATTAAAACAAACATCAGCAGATGTAATTAAGGAATCAGTCACAGTGCCCTAAGGAGATCACTCCGCCTTGCTGAGACAGACCTTTACAGAAGGTATATATATGGTTCAATAAAAGAGCATTTCTCAGATAAATTTTCAGAGCTTTAGTATGTGCGCTTGTGCCAGTGTCCGACACAGTCTTGGGACAGGCCCCCCACCCCACCCCAGACCTGGCCCCCGCTGGACCTCATCTGTCAGCTGGGCCCACTCTTGAAGTCCTGAGGGACTCAGTTAATGAGAGAACGTGCGAATGAGGAATTAATTTATAATTTAATACATCTGTGGTCCCCATGGCCCTCATTAAAAGTGTTTAATTTAGTTATTTTTCTGCTTTTTTGAGGGGGTGGGGGTGACTCAGCTTCAGGTCATTTCCTGATGCCCAGGACACCTGTTTAATCATTAATTAAGGTACTCTTTCTTGCAGCATAACCGTAACCTTAGACCGCACACACTTCATTGGATAATTCTTATAATTTACAATTCAGTTGTTATCTAGCAGATGCTACTATCCAAAGCAACATACATTTCGGAAAGCAGGGTCAGACAGTCCCTGGATCATTTGGGGTCTAGGGCCTTGCTCAAGAGTCCAACAGTGAAATCACTCTGCTGACTCTGGGATTTGAACCAGCAACATTCTGATCACACGCACAGCATGCTAACCTTCTGAGCTACACACAAACTGTCTGTGGGGATACCGTAACATGAGGCACCTTTAACCCCAGCAGAGGCACAGGACAGAGTCGAGGTCCTACCCATCACTAGGGCAACAGGAGCCATATGATCTTAGCCAGCGCACTGGCTCGTCGCCTGGGAAACGCTGCCACCATGGCCAATCAAAGGGGCGGTCAAACATGCGAGTGATCCTCCAGTAAATGATTTTGTGGGCCGAACCGACCAAATGAACCAAAGACTTCAGACCCTACTGCCTTAACACAAGTGGCACCCCAACTGACTGAACACTGGAGTCTAGAATTGGATGTTGCCAGAGCAGTTTCCCAGAATCCTCTCTGGGAACATCAGTGCATTTCACTCTGACAAGCCCGTCATGTGAGCAATGTCATTCAGCTGCCTTACTTGCCATGGTTGCCAGGGAAACCTCTCATCCCCCCACGAGAGCCATTATTCTCACACCAGCTCGAGCCAATCCCCCTACCCCCCAGTATTCATGCATCTATGACACTCGGAAATTGAATCAGTCATGCCGATTGCTGGTGCTGCTCCTGTTTGAGCAGATCTGTACTGGATCCTGACGATGGTGTTCATTTGCTATGCTGCTGTCAGACAAGCCACCTCAGTGATCCTCAGGAAAAGCTTCACAGGACTACAGGTATCATGTGTGTGAAGAGTGATCCACAGAAAGACACAGACACACAGACACAGACACAGACACAGACACACACACACACACACACACACACACACACACACACACACACACACACGAGATGTCCTTTCGGTTAAACACTGTCCACAGTGATGCCCCAGGGCACTAACGGCGGGAACACACACCAATGTGACAGGTTCCTGTGGAGCTGGTGCTGGAGCAGGGGCAGGGCACGCACTCATCTGATGGGCCAGCACCGGGCTGCCTATAGAAACCCGCCCTGCATTCCTCACAGCTGGGTCCTTGTGTGTTGCCTTGGCAATCCAAGCAGATGCCTGACGAAAGAAAAAAAAAAAAAAAGGCCAACATGTCAACGATAAGTTTTCCCTCTAGATTCGGTCATTCGGGAGTTAAACTATTTCACAGTACAGGCAGAGGCAGGTTTATATATAGCTGCAGAAAGTCTGAGCACCCTGTGCTGTCTTCCCCACACCCTGCGGCCTACAAAGAGGCGTTTAGGCTGAACACTGATTCAGCAGCGGTGTTGACGTGAGCTGCACTGCTCATAATGACCCTCAGGCTCACAGGACGTACTGTTCAGCGCGAATGGAAATGAACATCACGCTCCAGCAAGCAGGGACGGTGCTACGGGTTTATCGGGAGGCCTTTCATTATTATTTTATTTATTTATTTATTTTTAAACACACACGGACGGCAATCGATTATGAGCTGCTATATTTATGCTTCACGAGAACAGGAGAGGTGCCCAAACTGCATAATAAAACAGGATTGGAAAAGGATCAATGAGGCAGCCTAAACGCGGCCTGGGGATGGCTGGGTCAAAGGGTACCTGCGTCACCACTCCTGGGTATGGGGTCCAAGAACAACTGCTCTCGATTGACAAGGCTGGGGGAGAGGGGGTAAATCTTTTCCATGTTTATGCAGGAATCTCCTGGGAATGCTGGATTCCTCACATGTACAAACACAGCCCTATGATACAGGAAAATGGTGTGTGTGTGTGTGTGTGTGTGTGTGTGTGTGTGTGTGTGTGTGTGTGTGTGTGTGTGTGTGTGTGTGTGTGTGAGTTCACTCACCGGACTGTGGGTGGCAGTAGCTGGAGTGGTTGTGGCACTGACAGGGCTGGCAGCCAGTGTTGCTGAAGTGGTAGAAGCCAGGGTGGCACTCGTCGCACTGCGGCCCGTACACCCCCACCTTACACGTGCAGGCACCAGAGCTGGGGGGGGAAGGGGGTCAAAACAGGGGTCATAAGGTGGAGAGGCACTGCCACACAACATGATTGGAGAAACATCTACCTAAACAGGCTTCCTGCACGTCAAGATGTACATCACCTGAAATATCTCTCAGTTATTAATACCTGGCATAACAGAAAAAGGTGCAACAGAAAGACTCTGCACTCCTGCTTCTGGGCTATAAGATCCACCCCAACATTGTCTCTCATCTGGTCATTCACGGCTCTGTCTGTCCATCCACACATCTACTCTGCTTAGACTTGACTCACAAGCCAAACAGCTCAAAGAGACTCACAAGGGGTGGGATTTGCTCTGTACTGTCCAATAAACAGCCAGTTTTACTTAGAAATCAGCGAGGCTAGGCCACACCTACCTCGAGGCACATAGCTGTGGGTGGATGTTGCATGAGGAGGGATTTGGAAGGGCAGACAAGTACAATGACAGATGCTAATGACTACTATGAATAAGTACTAAAAATGAGTACTATGTGGTGAGGTTTTAATGAATGACAGCAACGAGCGAATAAATAAGTGAATGGGCGTTTAAGCGGAGAGCCGCCATCTGGCGCCTCTGGGGAGTACCTGAGTGTCCGTCACTAACGGTGTGTATCTGATTTACACACGGCATACAAACACTGCATATAACATTTTAAAATTGCAAAGGGTGGATTGAACTCTTACGTCTGTATATTTAGTGTAACAGCTGGAAGACACACAGTAGTACTAACAGTACTTTTAATGGGCGGTATGATCACCCCCATAGCGTCTAGGGAGAGTGGTCGGGGTCCAGCCGACGGCAGGGTGCCGAAGACCGCAGTGTGGTCCACACTACAGATGATGAATCATACATCAGTGGCTGGAGTAGGGGGGCTCGTACGCCATACTGGGCATCATGTTTTCTGCAGCGGTGCAAGGGTTATGTACCATGTTCTGTCATAGTGACCGTGTGTGTTGTCACCTCCGTGATCCATCACTGATGTGGGGGGGGGGGGGTAAATCCTTGCTCCCCCTGCTCCAGTCCTCATGTGGTGACACTATTTTGCCATTTCCTGAATGGCATAACCTAGCAACGGTCACCACGGTGAATTGCCAGCGAACTGGCCACCACTCCCCACCCTCCCGTGACACCCCATTGGCGGCTCTGGCTGTTTCCATGGAAATTTCCCAGCACAGCAATATCCGGCGGTGCGGCTGTAGAGCCCTAGGGAGAGGGGGGGGTGGCACTTACGTTACAGGAATCTCCCGCATTTGTCACGGCTGATAAACGATCACGGGTCGCATGGGGCAGATGGTCAGCGGGAGGAAGAGTAGGAGGAGGAAGAGGAGAAGGAACAGGGAAGAAGGGGAATGGCAGGAAGAGAGATGGGGAAAATAAAAAACAAAAACAAAGCCGGTGAGACTGGAGGCCGTCTGTATGACCCGTTAATTAATTAAACCACTAATGTGCAGCTAATGGAACCTGTGCTGAGTGGTTTCGACATCAGCTTTCAGGCACCTTCTCGCCATTTCCGGTCTCATAGTGATTTTTTTTCCCATTTAGTTGTTCTCAGCGAGGGAATTACTTGGGCATTATCGTTGCGAGGGCACAGCCGGGGGCAGGGGAGCGACAAGGCGGGTCTGTAAGGGAGCTTTGGTGACACGGAGCACGGCACCCGCATCAGCATTCAGCAAGGACCCCCCCCCTCATTTCCATAACAAACACGGGCACCACGAGAGCTACAGCACAGGGGCGGCATTCAGGGTACAGCCGGTGACTGCCTGGCCAGGAGAGGCAGCTACCAGGGAACAGGGGCGGCAGGACCCCACGACCAACAGCCCAGCTGGGCTTGGCCATGCATACGGGCAGGTACCAAATTCAGTCGTGGAAAATTCTAGCACATTTCTACTTCAGCTTGTTGTTGTTCCACCTTAAAGAGTGGAGAGTGAAGTAACGGGCTTTCACGTGGCGGTCTGCGTTTAGCGTTTAACATTTACAGCGAAATGCAGGCAGTGTAACATGAAAAGTGAGTGTACTCTTGTTTCACTGCCACTCCTTTCCATCTCTCTCCTTGATCGGTTCGCCGACTCCCATACGGAGAAACCATGGCAACCGCTCACCAAACCGGCTGGTCCGTGGCTCAATCCCGCTTCTCCCTGCGTGCCGACGGCCTCTGTCCCAAGGAAGGGGGAAATTCCACGATAAATCTTTTCATCAGCTGTCCATTGCCTGCGTCCTGCTGTGCTGCTCACCTGATTCTACCCTAGCCAACCCACCCCACCCTCCATTAACTAAGCTAGATACTCATATGCCCTACAGCAAAGCAGGCAGGTTCCACACGGCACCCCCTGCTGGCACAGCTGCCATCTGTATGCTTGTCAAGGTGTGACAGATGGGATTTTAGACCCTTCCACCCCCCCTAAACACACACACACACACACACACACACACACACACACACACACACACACACACACACACACACACAGAGCCGTTGCTT
>JAAGVU020000113.1:2837495-2856978 GCA_011763525.2 Mormyrus iriodes
CCCCCCGCCCCCAACCCCAAAAAACCCTGAACCCCCCGTTCCCCCAAGCCCAAAGACCCCCCCCCCCCACCCCCGCAGCCAATCAGCCAGAAGGCAGTGTGCCTCTTATGCCAACGGGCTCAGTGTTAATGAGGCTCCGGTCCAATATCCCTGTCTCTCCAAACACAGACACACAGCCCATGTATTCATATCTTTGTGAAGACTCTCCATTCATTTCTTTGGGCACAACCCTAACCCCAACAATGACAACTTTCACACCTACCTTGCCCTAAGCTTGACGCACGCATGCACAAGGCAGGACGTTTCCACTCAAATGCCAAAATGAACACACAGCCCAAACACAAACTGGTAAAATCAGAGCAGGTCTTGAGACTGGACCAGCATGGAGGGCCTCGCACTGGAGGAGTCAGTGCCTCCTGAGTGGGGCGATCAGAGATTGCAGACTGTGTGTGAGAATAATATTACTTTTTTAAAGTAAAAATTATGTTTTAGCCAGTGGGAGTCCTCAGGTATGTGTGTTTATCAAGCCTCATGTTAGGTCCAAGCCAAACTGACAATTCTGCCTTCAGAATCAGATTCTCAATTAATTGCAAGTGGAGAGAGAGAAGCCCAGGGGATGGTTTAGGGGAGATAAGGGAGATACTACATGCACTAAAAATAGAAGTTGATTCACCGCAGGCCTGTCCTCAGCATCCTCCAACGTTCAGTATAACAGACCAGAGCCTCCAGGACACAACAAACATGGTGCAGTACCTTGCTCTGCCCCCAAGGGCAGAATACACTGGGAATCACATGCACTGTCATTGTCCTGTGCAAATTGTTCCGCTGCATTACGTGGTCAAAGTCAGACGCATGTTTATAAGAACAGGTTATGAAGGGGTTATCTGGGCTGTACTTTGCAGAGCGAACCTCGGCACCACCAGTCTACAGCAACCACCATCACTCTAGGCTGTAATTACACGCAAGGGCTCAACTTCTGTTCGGTTTAACCCGAATTCCACGGCATCGTGGGTGGAGCAGGAATTCCAAGGGCTTCCACACTTCCTGCAGCACTAAAGCACCACCGATCACACAACCGCTCCCCTAACCCCAACATCAAGCTGCTAACGCCTTTACTCACTGCTAGCAGGCTGCAGAAAACAGCCAAGTTTACGTACTAACTGCTTACAGGTCTTGAAGAGGGCTTTACCTAGAGCTGCTCCCTCTTTACACTGATATTCAGTGCAAGTCATGCTGGAAAAATTCGCCTTCTGGCATAGTTTGATGGTTCCCAGGACAGGAACCTGCAGTTACCCATGAAGACACCACACACATGGAATCTCCTGACATCAACAATGACTCTCAAATGCAGCAGCAGTTTAAAGGCCACAGGTAGGGAAACACTGACCTTTGCAGATGTTGCCATTTTACTCTGGTTCAAGCTGGGTCAATATCAGCCCATGATGCCTTGAAGATCTCCAAGCTCTACAGCGAGTCTCATGAGCACAACCTCTATCTGCCCAATGGACAGGAAAGAATAAGGGATTCTCTGATAGGCTAATAATTATTAATAATTGTGTCATGTGGATAACCAGAAAGCACCAATCTCTGCTGATAATACGAGTCACATGGGCATAGAGGGTATCTGTGAGCCAATCCAAATTCCTACAGTGTACTTACTACCTTTAGATTCACATGAAAGTCATTCAGGGTTGGAGGGGGTGAGGAGGGCTACTCAAACATTTACAAACACTAATACTAAAGGACTATGTTCAATCAGTATTTTAAATTTGAGAATTTACATGTCTCCATAAAATCTCATCCAAGATGGCAGAGTAACGTCACTGAAAATTCACACCCATCTAATGAGAGAATTCATAGTGCTGAGTCTGACACGCCATCTTTGATGCCCAACATGTAACATGCTCATCCCGTCTTCAGCAGCACCCTACAGCAGGCCAGTAATCCGATTTCCATATCCCCCAGAGAAATATCAGTTTACAAAATGCTGGTCGATATTATCACAAGGGTCCCCTGTACATCTCCCCACCCCACCAATCATATGGAGGCTCCAGCCTAATATGCATAAGCCATTGGGATCCTGACCATATGGGGGGAAGGGGGCCTGGGAGGTCAACACGGCTCAATTCATCAGACCAAAGTCTTTGGGTACATGCAGGGTTCTCTTTGAGCTGACAGTATGTATAGCTCTAGTGATCTAAAGACATAAGGGGCCCAATAAACATCTGAATCTGGTGTGGTCGAGCTACGCCACGTATGCAGTGTGCCACGCATCTCCGCTGCACACTTCTCATTAGCTTCTCATTCTTTATTACATCATAGGTGTTTCCATGAGATTCCAAACCTGCAGACGAACCCTGTAGGCACCAGGCCCACTGCGTATGTCTGTTCATTTTTAATGTTAACAATGAGCCGCGTGGCACATCCCGCCTGTTGATCATCTCTCTAAACATCAGCCATTATACTGCTCAGTCGTAAGGGGCATGCATAGAGACAATGCTCCGGCAGCACTCATTTTTAATGACACAAACAGAGCTGCTATTCATCCCTCCATCCATCCATCTACTATACCAGCTTGTCCTTTGAAGGTTCCTCGGGACCTGGAGAAACAAGAAACTGGAGAAATGCCTGAAAGCGAGAAAAACTGAAGCTTCATAGGAAGCAGAGTCTCAGTCCAAATTAAGAGCTGAGTGTTGAGCAAGGACTCATCAGAAGTGGAACTACATTCCAGTGGCCATAATTTACACAAGCCTATATTATGAAACATCTTGGTCCTTCTTGGTGGCTGCTATCTCAGACGCCTGTGGACAACAGCACTGGTAAAGAGGGAGATACGGAATAAAACGAAAGCTTCCTTCCTGAGGTTCAGCTCTGCAGCTGAAGCCCACGATGACAGCAGGAAGCCATTGGGCCTGTGAAGACCGAACTGTCTTGTTGCTAAGCGATTGCCGCATCTCCACTGAGGAACAGCGCTCTGCTGAGACGATTGGCAGTGGCTTAGTGCTACATGTGCTGGCTCCCTGTCAAGTTGCTAATGCCTCCTCTCTCTGCTAGCATGCCACGAGAAAAAGCCAAATCTACCCGCAAACTACTTCCAAGTCTTGAAGAAGCCTTGACCCAGACCTTCTCTGCCCTTACACTGACATTCTTGCAAACCATGCTGGGAAAATTCACCTCCTGGCAAATTTTCATGGTTCCCAGGACAGTAACCTGTGGGTACCAATGGAAATGCCATATTGACAAACGAAAATCACACCGCTCTGGTTTAGTTAGATCCCAATGGAATGAGCAAACAGGTGGCGCTATCCCAGCCCTACACGAAGGGTTAATAGGGTGAACAGCATGAACTACAGAGTAAAGAAATGATGAAGATCCAGGGTACCAATGAGGGAATGACTGAAAAAAGGGAAATTGTTAGCAGCCGGCTTTTTGACCAGCTACATTCCTCAGGGAAAGCTACACACAAAAAATACTGTCGCTATTTTTAATGAGTACCCAAACTGCCACTCTCCCTCCTGCTGTCCCATCCTGCCTCAAAGAGACACGCCTTGAGACTTTCACCGCTTACGACAACGAACCTCCAAAGGAAGTGACATTCGGGCCCTGCAGGGAGCTGGCTCAGCTGCCTGACCTGCTTCCAGCCGCGGAATCAGAACAGAACCCGCGGATCAGCGGCAGAGGTCGTGAACAGAAGGCCTGACACTCTCAAAAAACAGGGCGACACACGCCGCCAGCACAGCTCTTAAGAGAGGTAAGCTCTCAGGAGAAGACAAAACGTACATTTTCCTATTTTCCCTGCTGCCATTTGTGTGTCCGGGTCTGGATGTCAAAGTCGTGCGACAGCAGATGGCCTGACCTTCAGAGGAACAAGATGCTGACTCACTACTGTGTAGCACATGCAGGTAAAACACCTGAAGAGTACCATTGGTAGTTATTCTGGGGGGGTTTGCGTGAAACGGAGTGCTCTGCTGCGGGCTCACGACCAACAGGGCCGAAGAGTTAGCAGTGATTAGATCTACAGCTTGTGAAAAGCAAGACATGGCAAGGACAGAGGAGCAAGCAGAACCCAGAATTAAGCAGCTCTTTCATGCTAGAGTCTTCGGTGACTCCTCCCCTACCTCCCAAACACAATAACACCGGATAAGTTAGCTATAAATGCACGACAATTACAAGACTTTCTGGGGGGAGGGGGGTTTGAAGGGTTACACCTGTTTCTTTTAAAATGAAACCTAATAGCAGGAAAAATACCACAAATATTTATGCTTTTTTCCCCACTGAGGTATCAAACAAGTGATACAGTATGTCACAATCTGGCCAGTACAAATACACCTGGAGACAAGGAACAGACCCAACTCTAATCCCCAAAAAGAAAACAGCCCAGACGTGATATTTCTCCGCCTCCAGTAAAAGGTGTAGTGGTTAATGAGTCCCATATCTTTAGTTGGGCCCAGCACACACGTACACGGGACCGGACAATTGTTTGGCATAGAGATGCATATCCTAATGGTCACTGCTTTGAGTAACGGGGCATTTTGCAGTTACCCTTTAGCAAACTCTTCAGCTGGAACTGCAGCATCAAGCACTCATCTGTACACCAAAAGCATTAAAGTATATACATGTTTACAGCCTAAAATACATGCAATAGGTCACAACTACATGAGGGAAACCGCCAAATTCCTTAGTATACTAATAATTTGTATTCCTTCAGTAAAACATATTCAAGCTTGTGTGTTAAGAATCCCCTTGGGGGTCAAAGGACATCCTCACCTGTCACAACGGTGGTCCACAGCGCCAAAGGAGTCGCACGCACAGGGCAGGCAGCCTGTGGAGCCATTGTTGAAGTGGCCATCCTCACACACGTCACACTGGGTCCCGGCGTACCCTGGCAGACAGGCACATTGGCCTGTGTCATGGTCACAATCATCTGGGTCTAGAGCCCCCTCGCCACTGCAGTTACAGGGGGCCTCAGCTAGAGAGGGAGAGAGAGAGAGAAAGAATGAGTTAGTAACCTTGGGGCAGACAAGTAGGCATGATGGAGATGAAAGAGTGAAAGAACTAGACTTCAATTCAGGCTCAAATCCCAAAGGGACACACACTCAAGAACACAGCCCCTCCTGGGATTAGACCCAGTCTCTCCTCAACTACGAGCACACCCGGGGGGTATCGAGTTCCCCATCACTGCCAGAGGATTTGTTTTTTCACTTTCTTTAGTGGTGATCCAGTGTCAATTACCATGGTAAATCCCCGCACGGAAGCATACACCCTGAGAGGCCGCTGCCACATGCGAGACGGTTCGTTAAATATCGAAGGCGCTGTTGCTGACATCGCCACAGCGTGGACTGGAGAGCTGACTTTCAATCAGTGCGGGGTGGGCCCGTCAGGAGCCAAGTTGTGTTTCTGTCTAAAACCGGTACTTGACATCAGTGGACCCTTGGAAGGGTAAAAACGGCTTTTAAATCACCATCTCCGACCAACAGAAGCCTGCAGGAATAAAGGCAACAACATAACAGCATAAAAGGATCGGCTTCTTGGCCTGAATCTCTTCTCGGCCCCGAGAGGCCCGGCTGCATCCACGCGGCTAGACATGGCACGCGTGGCATCCATTTTACAAGCCAGTACAAACCAAACTAGGAAAGATTAAACCCAGCAGGTGCCAGCCCCGTTCCCAAGAGACCATTGTAACACCTGCCCCCTAGTTCTGAACTTATGCCTTCTTCAGAACCCTGAGTCTGTACGCAGTTCCTCTGTCACGCCCAGGTACACACAGCTGCTTTGGGTAATGGACATAAAACAAATCTACACGGGCATCACAGGTTTCCAGATGCTATTAAAGGCTACTGTGCTAAAAAATCCCAGGGAATAGGCACCTGAGATTTTAATCAAAGAAACTATTCAAAGCTAAACAATGGGTGGAATTATCATTTACAGTCACTCAATCACAATCATTGGGCACCTCACTGGCACCTATTAAATTAAACCAAGCAGTGATTAACAGCAATAAATTCTCAAAGATAAATTAAGCTCCTCACACATTTAGGATGACAAGGCTAACTGGAAAGCAAGGTGCCTGTGAATATCTGACCAGTTCTACCACTGGACCCTCCTAGTTAAGACCGCTGGTCTTTCTCCATCTCACGGCCACATCTCGTGGCATCTATGTTGGCTTCTATCAACCTTTATTCATCCCACAAACCTCAACTGACCTCACAGAGGATCTGGCCGGGGTGAGCAGCTCCACTGGCACATTATTTAGGCTGTTCCAGGGATGAAATGCGGGACATGTTGAGTATATTTAGCCTGCTGTCCACCCCCTACATCAGGGAGATGGTACAACTCACACACCATTGGTGACCTTGAGGACAGTCTGATTACACAAAAAGGGTGCTCAAAAACTAAGTGCGCCCACCCCTGATTTTCAGACAGCCAGCCACCCATGAGAGTTAACCCCAATGCAGGACAGAGAAGGGGGTGAGATGATGGTGCAGGAAGGCACAGGGGGGCAGATCTGTGCAGAGTTTTCTTCCCTCTCTACCTCACATTGCAAAAGTTATACCTTCATGTCAGCTGGCAATTTCTCCCATTGTGTTATTTTGTTGGAAATAAATGAATCCTTGAAATAAAAGTACCTGAGTAGAATTAGTCTGCACTTCATAGGTGCTGATGCCCAGGACCATATGATCAGCACCCTTCAGCTATGCTGATGTGGGACTGCTGACACAGGCTGACAAAGCAGTTCTCCTGTTACACAGATCCGCTCGTGCTGCGAGTTTTATCGTGGCTAAACTTAAGACCTTCGCCCTTGTTAAAAGCAAACTCAGAGGAACAGAATCAGGCCTTGTTGGGGCCGGGGGGCCCATTGAAAGGGAACAGCTAGTCATGTGGCCATTTTTAATTCACTACCACCTGAGACCAGGCGCTGACCCGGTCACATTTACATCAAAACTCCTTGTAACACCCTCCCCAGGTTGTGACCGTAATGGACGCAAGTGGTGAGACTAAGCAGCACAAAGAAAGCACTGACCGGCGAGAATCTGTCCTCCTATTACCATAAGCCACATGAGTTTTATCTGAACGTCTGTTCTTTATCTAAGTTAGTTCAGGGTGGTTTATTTCCCCTGCTGATTCTCAGCAGGGCCAACTTAAAATACTAAAACCAGGATTAAAATCACTGTTGTGCACCCGAGTGATCAACCATACCCTAACCCTTCAGTTTATCTGAATGAGCTTTTTTATCCATATTAGAGTTGGGGCAGCTTTTGTCACCTACTTCAGGTGCAGCATGAATTGTTAGCAGAAGATGAATGTGAGACAGAGCCACCAGGGTTGGCTGTGTTGTCAGGGATATTCCTGGCGAGTCTCCTGTGCGTTTGTCATGCCCGTTTCCGTCAGTTCACCAAGCACTCTGTCATCTTACTGGACCATGTCTTGTCAATCTGCAACACAAAAACTCTCAGCGGTCATACCAGACCCAAACGATGAGGCCACAGCAACCCCAGGCAGGAAACCCCATTTACGAGCCATTATTATTCACCAGTACAGACAGAAGCCCCTGAGGCAGGACATCCAACAGTCAAAGCGTTGCCATGATTCTTCATGACAAATTGAGGATCTGACCAATGCAGACAAACCAGCCAGAATCCAGTGATAACAGGGGAACTGATGGTGCAGAATTTCATTTAAGTCCAAAACCGGTGCATTAAAGTAACAAACATGTCATCCATTTTCCTTGATGTGGGCCGAGAGGGGGAGGCTGGATATGGAAAGGTTCACCTTCCTCAAAGAAGGTCCTGGTTTCCATGGTGGCTGTATGTAGAGAAGAGAATATTACAGTCCCAGTCCACTATCCTTTTGAATTTGTTCGATTTTTTACTGCTCACTTGACCACACGCCTTGACCAAATGCATTTTATCACAATCAAGTTAGTCAATCACAACAGATGATGTCAGTGCCCATCAGCATGGCACTGTGCCAAAGGTACAATGCTTTGTAATGTAGATTCACATACTTGCTTAAAAGGGCTTAGTCACTATGTTCTAAAGCAGATGTATTGAGTCATTGTACAACAGGGCCATTAGGTGGAACATTCTGCCATGTTCTGTAGTGATGTTTTGGCCACTCCACCCACAAGAAAGATGCCGAATAATACAATGTTGCCATATATATCTACAGAGGCAAAATAACCAATGCTCACTTTAAGGTTATATACTCAGTTGGAACGACAAAATCTTACAATCATGGATAAGTACAACCTTCCATTGAACAATAAACAGATGCTGGTTACAAACCCAGCCCCCAACAGCCAAACTTAGCTGCTAGCCATGTGAGTGTATGTTAACTAGCTCAATGCGATTGCTCAATTATCACACCTAGTTTCACTAGCAGTATCATACTTGTTCGATACCCATGGGTTCCGAGTTGGGGAACATGCATAGCAAAGTCATCAAACATCACATTGTCTGCAAGTGTGAGAATTGTCTATTTGCAGGCAATAGTGGTTGACTCCAGGTGAATGCATGTGCACAGGGGCATTCGTACATAAATCCCACTGCAGACATGTGGAAATGATACGCAAAGGAGCAAGAAAGATGAACCACAGAAAGGCTACACAGGTAGTCAGGCACAATAACTGGGCTGTCAGCTTGGCCTCAACCATTGGATATCATCTTTGGTAACACCAAAGCCTGCCTGTATCAGGGCTGTGGCTGGGTTTGACAAAGGCAGGGAATTCACACCCATGCTTTCCTGAAAAGACTTGCTTCCTTCCCCGACTGGGACATTCACAATCGCACAGTTGATATCTCTATCCTACAAAGCCCTCTGCAGTATTCATGCAATAGAAGGTCACAGAAGTTCAGGGTGAGGTGATGGCTAGCTGGTGGGGATGGAGATGTTCAAAGCATATGACCCACAGAGAGCTGGACCTGTTTCAAGCGTTACATTCCAGAAACTCTCCACCTCCCCCTGCCTGAACTGACACACCCAGACCCCATTCATGTCCACCCTACCCAGAGACCCCTTCTCATATATTCAACAAGAACTAGTCAGTCATTACAACATACAGAGCAAGTAGCAGGTCCACTTAATTACACTTGCGCAAGAACAGAAAGGAACCAGCCATGTAAATCAAACAGCTCACCCACAAAAGGAGAACACAGTCACACTACATTATTTTTAAGAGCTAACCACCATGACGAGTGGCTGAAGACTATCCTATTGCTGTTGGCTTGTTGACCGTCATGGATCACCGTTTCATGCTAAATTACATTCCCTATGACTGTTTAGTATATTTTCTCTTTCTATTGCATCGGAAATACCTGCATTGACAGGGAATTCCCAGGGGTTGGTGGAACTGAAGCAGGTTACTCTAGGGCTAATCAACAGGAGTCGTTGAGGAAAAAAAAAATTAAATACGCAGGGCAGGAGCCATCCCAGTGTCTGGTGCTAGTACATTCCTTGCATTCCTACTCAGGATGCACCAACTGAAACTCCCCCAGGAGCAGTAAGACCAGAAATAGTCACGTTAAATACTGCAAAGACCTGCAGGAGACAGGTCGGGCCTCAGCTGCAGCTAAACCTGCAAAACCTTGGCAGATCAGTTCTAATGGCACGAGTTGAACTGCAGCCGGAGGAGTCTTCGGAGAGTCCATTAGTTCAGAAACACCCTCAGTGAGGAAGGGGAAGTGGGAGAGACAGGCTAAGCCCCACCAGGCTCTCGCTAGACTGCTGTAGGTGCTGTAGGGTGTCTCATCTAGAAGACCCTAAGATGGAAAAGTGGAATAGGAAGGCCTCCAAAGCTACCATTAGCCCACTTTAAAGATAACAGAAAAAAAAAATACTTCACCAAGTAGCTGCCACAGAACCAGCTTGATCTGAATGGAGCCGATTCCAGCCACCACAGACCGGACCAGCACAAGTACAGAATGCTTAACGGCGGTCAGCGGGCACTGCACATCATTTGGGGCCTGCTGTCAGCAACAAATGCATAGCCCATAGTGACAGTCCGCGATCACCAAGGCAGGGACGTGAGGGCGTCTTAGACCTCCTTGTCTTCATGAATATAAACGGAATGTTGGGGGGGAGGATACAAAAGAGTAACAGTAGTCGGCAGCTACACAGAGGCACCCCCATCCAAAATACTTTTCAGGCTACACGAGGACACTGACATAATGGTCATTTCGCAGAGAAAGGATGAGGGGCAGACACTGTGGCCGTCCCCATAGGCCCGACAGGGTGGGGGGGCTGGATGGACGGCTTGAAAGCCTGGCCTGTGTGCTCCGTGCCCCCCCCCTCCATTACAGTGGCTTTCGTGCCATGGAAACTTGGCAGGCCTGTGGAGAATTAGCTAGCTGGGGTGGGCGCCACAATCAGGACTGTGGTTCGGGGGCTGGGGAATGAACATTAGCTACTTTTTCAGATCTTTCATCTTCCCGGCCTACAACACTGGAGTAAAACGTCATTCTTCTTAAATGCACAACAATGCAGTGACTCTTAATATGAATCAACATTTTAAAACAACATTTAAACCAACATCTCTCATAAATAAAGACTTAAATCTCTCGGAGATTTAAATGTTAGCCTGCCCATGAGAACAACATGTATAATTCAGTAAGTTATCGTGGCTGCAAATTACTTTTACTGACTACAGTATGTTTCCCGTCACAGATACGTACACGCTTGCTGTTGTGTACTTGCACATATTAGCTTGTAAATTAACTGAAGAGCTACTCAGTAAGGGATCGGCGGATTTTCCAGCTCGTCGGACTCCAGATTGCTTCTCGCTTCTGCTTTTTGGTACCGAGCACAACTCTAACCCCGCCTAACATCACAGGTGGGTAATCTGAAGCAGGGGGGGTAAATCAGCACAGGTTTCTGGGAGCAGAGCCATACGAGTCAACATAATGCCATCAGAGTTCTTGCTGTACTTGATGCATGGAAGGAGTGGGTGTAGTTCGCTGTCCTGATGATGCTGTGCCGCTGGCTGCAAGGATGGCGTCCACGCCTCTCCACTGGCTGCAAGGACGACGGCGTCCACGCCTCTCCACTGGCTGCAAGGATGCTGTCACACATTGACCAGACAGATACATCCCTGACTGCCCTGGTATGAACCCAGTGACTGTTAAAGCTGAACAAAGATTGAAAGAAAACTAAGACTATACTCCTACGCACATCAGCTCTCTGGTCACGAGAACGTGGTTCTGTTCTTCTTTTGGATTCCATTCTGTTCAAAGGTTTATGACTGCACTTGTTCCCCTTTTCTAGGATGAGGAGGGCGAGTGCACTGTGAGGGAGGAAGAAAACCCCATCCTACTGCTGGCTGGGGGCCGGCACAGTGCCATCCAATCTTGTCCCCACATATTGGTTGTCCGGGTAACCATGCCTTGGCTCATGCTCTTGGCTGCTAAGTGTGCATTGGCATCATAAGTGCACTCCTTCTCTTTCTCTCACCCCAACAGCTGCCAAAGGGAGACCCATACCCCCCCCATCCCCAAACCAGCCTGTTCAGAGGAGCTACAGGCTCCCATCAGGATTATCAGACTGTTTCAGGTGCTGTGTGGAAATATGCTCATTGGCCAGTTCATTATGTACACCAGCACGTTAAACAGTGAATCACGTGCCTGTAATTGCATGCATATAGTGCACAGGGTCAGAAAATTCACCGACTGTTTGGTTAAGGATCAGAACATTTAATTGATTATGAAAATGGTGTGACTGGTACCAGATGTGGTGGTTTCAGCATCTCGGCAACAACCACCTTCCAAGCATTTTCACCACACTATCTAGACGTTACAGAGAATGGAGTGTTGAACAAAAACCTCCAGCCAGGGCCAGTAATGTGGCTGAATACACCTTAATAATGAGAGAGAGGTCAGAAGAGAATGGCCAGACTCGTTAAAGCTGATAGGAAGGCCAGAAGTCTGATGTGCGGAACACATAGCACATTATCCCCTAGGAGATTTGCAGTGAAAAGGGGATCCTACCTGGCACTACACAGGGAAAGCTAATAAACGGAATGAAAGGAACTGTGCAACAACTATGGCAGGCATTTGCAGCAAGGTATAAAATCTGAAGTCAGTGGATTGTTAGAACACGTCACTTTGGATAAAAGCACTGTTGCGTAAGTGTTACAGCGCTGGGACAAGGACTAAACATGAAAAACAACCAGTGGAGGGGGAGAGGGAGAGACTAGCAGGGATGGGAAAAACTCTCTCCCCTGGAAGCAAAAAAATCAAACTCCACAAGCAGAGAGAGCGGTGGGTACCAGTCCCAAGCTAGAGAGAATGACCAGCACCCAGAAGCTTGCAGGCTGTACCCTCCCCCAGTCTAATGGTAAATGCTGTGTTCTCCCCACCCAATTCTGAGCGGCTTCTTCCAGGTATACAGAAATACAACCCAGGCCACACCCAAGCCGTGCTCCATGGCAACACCCAAGCCACGCCCCTAGCTACACCCCAGCCATGCCCCTGGCCACACCCCAGCCACGCCCCATCTGGTCTGAGGCCCCACCCCATCCCCTTCATCTTCCAGCTCTAGAGAAATATTATTATAAGATACTTTATTGACCCCATGGGACAAATTCTCTTTTACGCCTCCCCCAGCTTCCTCTCTGTAGAAGAGAGCAAGATGGCCACGAATAGCAGCAACCCATAGCAGCAAACAGGGAGCTGGGGCTTATGAGCCCTGCGCATGGGCCCACAGATGTGCCAAGGCCGGGCTCAAACCGGCGACCTTGCGATCACAGGCACAGAGGCTTAGCCCATGGAGCCACATGCTGCCCCACGGTAGTGTAACAGAATTTATCCTGTGTATAATTACACAAAATTAGAGTACATTTCATACATATATGCACACCTGACTGGTATTCTCTATACTTGCTTATATGCCTATCATATATGGCAAGGCTCTTAAAATCTGGCTCTTGATTCCAAATCCAGGCCGTTTCCCCAGTTCTCCCAGGCACGTAGTTTAATAATTACTGATTCGGATTGACTAGAGGCTTCACACCTAGCTCACAAGAAAAAGAAGGCTGGAAAATCAGTAGTGCTAGGCCCTTGAGGACCATGATTTGAGTAGCCCTGGTGTGTGGGCTTCACCCCTTTTCTCCCATACGTTTGTAAGTTTTACACTTTTAATACACACTGTGGTGAGTTAGGTGTTTGTACCCCCCCTTAATGATATTATCATTGTGCCAGGGAATGACAAATCACACAATGGACAATCTAATGAGACATTACTGGCATGACTGTAGCACCACGACAGTCATATTATATATGTAATCTGTGTGTGTGTTGTCATAATACCGCCATGCCTCATGTGTGTTTGTAGAAGTGGAGATTATATACTACTTTTACTGATAGGAGTTTCAAATCTCCAACAGTTCTCAAGAGTCAGAGTGTGCTTGGCGACAAACAGCCACAACCACAATGCTTCATTACATATTTACCACCGGGGAGTGGGTGGTTCTTGCAATGGGTGCTGATTTCGTATTGTACAGAACTACTGATGTCCTTTGCTATTTGACTAGAAGAAAAACCCAACTATATCCAAGTTAGTACTAACTAACCCCCCCCCCCCCCACTAACCAAAATTATTTTTCTAATAAATAGCTTTTTGGGCGCTATGTGTGGAAGGCATGTATATAAGAACGTTCCTTGCTATGAGGCAAACAGTAAACATACTGCATCGCAACAACACCGCCAATCCCAACAGAGAGAATTAAATGGTACAGGCTAAACATTTACCATTCAACCAGGGAGCTGGCCAATGAAAGGAAAGAATACCAAAATTGCACAAAGACACACAGCATTATGCGATGCAAAGGCTGGATCCCCACTCAGTCACTGCCCACAGCACTGTCTATTTCTACCAGCATAGACCGCCCAACATTATCATGCTAACCGTTAGCGCCATAAGTCTCACGACCAGAGGCTGTCAGCTACATGCAGTTAGGGGACACCAGGCCAATTATCTACTGGAGCCAATCTGCGATTTATGCAAAACAGGCATTTTGAACTTGCTTGGCTGGTTAACTAGCAAAGCAGGTATATCTGCCCAAGTGGCCATCAAGCAATGAGGCTTTGCCAGGGACAGAAATGAATGAATAAGATTTTTGAAGGATCAAGTGACCACAGGCCCAGAGCATGGAAGAAATCGTCCCAGTCTCTCACACTGGGGGGATGAACTGAAGACGGGTCAGTCCGAGCACAAGGCTGCTGAAGGAGAGACTGGTACAGCACCATGCACCGGGCCCAGATGACAAATCCTGTCAAACACGCTGTCAGTTGCAATAAGTAAAACACAAGCTGTTGCCTCAAAGTTACATTATGGGCTCTTCTGTCGTACCGTTGAGCAAGATGCTTAACCTGAATAAACTCCAACAAAATTCTTAACACGCTATAAGTGGCTTTGGGTAAAGGCTCCAGATATGGGGAAACATCTGAACATGGGGTACGACGCACCTTCCTTACGAAGAAGCCCGACTCATTCTCACTGACATCACCCTGTTGTATGTTAGTGGCCCTTAAGGAATTCCATTTCAGTACATTGCTAAAAGGGTGCTGAATGCTACAGAGTAAGAGAAAGTACCTAATCTCTTGAGAAACACCCACCTCAAGCCCTAGACATGGTATAGATATATACTGTTTTTTCTATAGACTTCACTCTGGTATAAACTGCATTTGGTTCATTTCTTAGCTGGTCCATTGTCAGGAAAGTCACAGTCTACAGTTTTTTACTAGATGGATGAACACCTCACCAAAAGCAAGAGAGTCTCTACGTGATGCTATGTCTCAGAAGGACCCATGCGAAGCCAAACAGCCAGAAGAGTGGTGCTGACCTTCACGTTAAACAGAAGACTCAGAGCACTTTGCATAAGTGCAGTGCACAGCTGGCCATTATCACAGAGGGTCAGCAAAATGTTTTGCATTCACACGGACATCTTCCAGGTGAGACCATACTGACTCAAGGAGCTGTGAGTTAGATAGCAGGGCAATAAGGCAACCTCAACTCAAGCCAAGACAAGTGAGATAGGAGAGAGTGAGACCAAGTGGCAGGAACCAATAGAGGTGGTGGGGGTGGATGTGTTCATCAGGGACTGAGGAGGAGTGTTATGCTAAAAAAAAAAAAAAAAACATTAGCCACTTAGCACCCTGAGATTACAAATTAAGCTCAATGTAGAGAACCAGAAGACGTGTGTTCCAGACTGGGGGTTTAACCAAAAGCACCTGCTTTTAATGTTTCAGGACAAAAGACGTTTTATAACAAGTCAGCGAGTGTCTGTGAGCTTCGCTCAGCGGCGGAACTGCAGCGAGCATCGGAAATACCGCTAAGTGACATCCATCAAGCCAACAGCCTTTGTTCCCCATTGTTTAAACTCCACGGCGCTGGCACAGCAGCTGCTCAGAACCTGACATTTCAGCAGGTGAGCGCCTTCATATGCTGAATAATATTAATAACACAATTACTTCTGCCCAACCGTCACCCAACCGTCATCCCCACGCAGCTGTAAATGAAATAATTACCACCCAGGTAAAAACAGGCACGGGCAGTGAGTACGCCCGCAGTCCGCACACCGCCCCCCAGCACCACCCGGATGCCCGTAGCGAAGCGCTCCGCAACACGCCTAGGAGATCACGTTTCCCGCAAGGCTCACCGATACCACCATGCACACCTGACCTTACACCCGATTCTCATGCAATCAGTAGAGATCAAAGGAAACACCCCGGTTCTGAGGCCAAAAGGAAATCAAGAACGAATTTCACCCAAAATGTCTCCCACTAATAAAATTAATAACATGTAAAAACATTAAAACCGATACAAACCATCTACTGCAAATAAAGCATGCGACCAAAAGTGTGCAAACCAATATTATTTTTATTATTAGTATCAACAATATTATTATTAATAATAATAATATGCATGTCCTCGCAAACTTAATAAACGCTTTAGTAAAAAAATTAAGCTTGCATTCAGTATAGGGGACAGCAGTTGGATATGGAGGCCAGCACCTGCCGATCTCCTACGCGGGTATTGTGTGTGCGTTTTTCTCCCCATGGTCTGGACACGGTCGCTCCACATCCAGAAGCGCTCCGGTCTATGACTGTAAGCAGCATTATGGCATTCCGCGTCCCCAAAAGCCAAGGACATCCGAAAAACCCTCACAATGGGCACGTACCAGCCGCCTCTGACAGATGAAAAGAAGAAACACTTGAACGTAATAATATAGCGATGCATCAGAGTCAAATGCGAAAAATACACGCCAATCACGGTCGGGTTTGCAATGGTTTGATTTAGAAACGGCTTTTATGCAATCGAGGGGTTTGCGCACGCATGCACCGGGCTAAGGGCTCACCTTGTCGGCTCTTTGTGCTGAAAGCGGCGCTTTTTAGGGACGCCGCATTGGCCGTAATGTCGGGGGCTGCTTCCGTCGCCGGAGCGGTGATAGTGGACGACGCAACAGATGCGGATCTGGCGACAGGGCTGCGGAGTAACTCTGGTTTTCTTGTTATTTTTGTAGCCGCCTCGGGTACTCCGGGAGCTGCAGCTGTGGAAGACGCACCGCTCGTATCGGCCCCGGCCGATCGCAGTAGCGCCGCCAGCTCCGCCCCAACCTTGTCCTCCGGTAGATGATTAAGCATGGTGGCGTTGATCAGCTCGGACGGCGAGCGGGGGGTCCTTCCAACAGGCGTCTCGTGTGATGCGCTCGCACCCGGCGCCGCCTGCGCTGCCCCGGGACTGCATAACAGCAGAGCCAGCTCCACGGCCAGAAACAGGGTCATCCTCAAAGGTGGGGTGTGCGCTTCGTGCTGCTGTTGTAAGCCCCTGTGCAGCGCCCATCGGACGCGCTTCACGACGATGAGCCGCGGACCGTCTAGCCAACAGGCGAATCGTCTTGCACAGCTCCACGGTGGAGGTGCTTTCCAGATTGGAAACGCGTTCCCGATACCTGCGACGCCGCGAATGACAGCTCCACCTCGCTCCGCTGACCGAGCCCGCAGTCGGCCCCGCCTGACGCCCTTGATTGACGTTAGTTTAGGCCAATCACAGAGCTCAGGAAGGGCCGCTAGACACCATGCGCTTTCCATCAAATCAATGAAGCAGTAGGACACATGTGGTTAGTCTGACTGGTTACCCTTTTAATTATGCACAAAAAACAACGATGACGATCAAAGCAACGTATTACATGCAAAATTTCCGCAGCACTCTTATAATGTATTTTATTTAAAATATAACGTCCCCTTCTTTAACGAGCAGTTAGTCTAATATACAAATCACAGCAGATCATCTAATATTTCAATTTTTCCTCCATCGGCCTCTCTTGTACGTTTATGGTCACATTTCATATTTACATAAGATTATTAAACTTACATTATACCTAATTAATCTTTAGCTAATAAAAGTTAGCGTCCACTTGTATTACATATTATTAAAGAATATAGCTTATCTGTAACACAGTGTAGGCGCAGAGTGAATAAAAAAATTAAGCCTGGGTATTGCCCTAGTTGGAGGTTCGGTCACTGAATATACATTACGCGTGCGCACTAGGTACACCAAATAGCATTATCTGGTGCCTTATGAGTACACATTTTATTGGATTAACAGGAATGGCACGGAGGTAGTCAGCCTCTTGAGTGTGTCTAACATGGTTTAGGGCAAGACCGAAAATCTTTGAATTATTTCAACAAATTGCAGATCCAGCACGATTATAAATGAGCTTGCGGCTCCCCTCTCCGTATGCATATGAATCTCTGTCATGACCTATGTGCTTTATTCCGGCATTGTCCCCTTGGGCTTCCGCATTACTGCTGAAACATCAATAGCGACCAGGTGCCGCCACACGCTTCGTAACGGAGGGAGCAACGTAACAGATGGGCGGCTATGGATTAATTTAGGGTATATGCTAACTTTAGCACAACAGCGTCACCACGCGTTGGAGAAAAGAACTGCGGATGTACCACTTGGCAACACAATGTAATTCGGGAAGTGACGTTATTTTCAGACCCGAGCGCAGTTCTCATGAGGTCTTCCTGCCGATGGAATAATTTAGATTTATTAATGTCTATGACAATATTCCCAGGTACACTATATGGGACATACCTCTTAATCATTGAATTCAGGTGTTTCATTCTGAACCATTGCCACGTGTGTATATAATCAAACAAATAGCCATGCAGTCAGGTTTACAAACATTTGTGAAAGAATGGGTCGTTTTGAAGAGCTCAATGAATTAAAGTGTGGTACTGTCACACACACACTGCCACCTTTGCAATAAATCAGTTCATGAAATGTTGTCCCTGCTAGATATTCCATAGTCAAGTGTAAGTGGCATTATTGGGAAGTGGATGCGTTTAGGAACAACAGAAACTCAGCCATGAAGTGTCAGACCACATAAAGTAACAGAGTGCTGAGGCACATAGTGCATAAAAGTCACCAACGCTCTGTTGACTGAATAACGGCAGAGTTCCAAACTTCCTCTGGCATTAACCGCAGCACAAAAACTGTGCACCGAGAGCTTCATGGAATGGGCTTCCATGGCCGAGCAGCTGCATGCAAGCCTCACATCACCAAACACAATGCCAAGTGATAGATGGAGTGGTGTAAAGCATGCCACTACTGGACTCTGGAGCAGTGGAAACATGTCAAATTTGTGAGAAACGTAAAGTTTGTTGGAGGAGGGATAATGGCATGGGGTTGTTTTTCAGGGGTTGGGCTCGGCCCCTTAGTTTCTGTGAAGGGAACTCTTGATGTTTCAGCATCCAAGACATTTTGGACAATTCTATGCTTCCAACTTTGTGGGAATAGTTTGGGGAACAATTTTGCCAGAAGGCTCCAATGCGAGGCTGCTTCCAGGCTTAAAGCTTCTAAGACAGCAGTACACAAGAACAAGGTGAAGCAGAAGACTGGCAAAAATCCAAAACCAGCCAGTCTGAGCGCAGAAGCAATTAGGTAATGCCAGAGATGGTCGCCAACTTATGTGGAAGGGCCTCATAAATGAGATTATGACCTCAAGTAACCTTCAAAAGGAATGGTAAACATTAAGTGATGTAAAGTGCAATGCTAGGACAATTCATAACAGAGTCCTAGAAGCAGGACTGAAGACCCATAAAGCAAGGAAGAAGCCATTCATTCATGAGAAACATGGAAGAGCCAGGCTGGAGTCTGCAAAAAATTGTATGTTTCACACAGTTGCATGTCCATAAATTGAGAAATGAGTGAAACTGAAAATTAAACTGTGGTCTCTTAATTTTTTTAGAGCTGTGTGTGGAAGGCCAGAAGTGTCAAAATAGTTTTTTCAAGTTGATGCTCAAAAGTGACATATATAGTAACATGTAATAAGGTGTTAATACGCACAAAATGTGCACATTAACATGTCAATTTTGAATGTATGTATTGAGACGGACTCGCAGACAACTGCCACGCCCACGTGGTGTGGAATTGAACGGGTTGTTTGTTGTCCTCCCATTGCCGTGGGGTGCTGGGAGGTGAC
>JAAGVU020000113.1:2857078-2914194 GCA_011763525.2 Mormyrus iriodes
GTTTCCCCCCACAGTCCAAAAACATGCCGAGGCTGATTGGAGTTGCCAAATTGCCCGTAGGTATGCATGCATGCATGTGTGTGTGTGAGTGTGCCCAGCGGTGGGTTGGCGCCCCATCCTGGGTTGTTCCCTGCCTTGTGTCCGCAGCCTCCGGGATAGGCTCCGGACCCCCCGCGACCCATATGGAATAAGCGGTTATGGAAAATGGATGGATGGAAATTTGTCAGTTTGTTTTTGGCAGAATACATAAAACACTGTACCTTACTAATTTCTCACAGTTGTGTGTTTGTACCCCATAAACCCGCTGAATTTTGCCCCGTTGTCTCTTCCAGACGAGAACGAGTGCCGCACCAAGCCAGGGATTTGCGAGAATGGCCGCTGTGTGAACACCGTAGGCAGCTACGCATGTGAATGTAACGATGGTTTCCAGCCAGATCCTACACGCACCAAGTGCCTGGGTGAGCAGTTCACGCTCCTCTAGCCTTCTTCCACTGGGCTATAGGTTGGCATGGCCTTGCAGCCACCGTAGGTCAGCATGACCTCATAGCTACCGTAGGGTATCGTGGCCTAACCCCTGGGGTTGAACATTCTCTTGTCATCAAAAACCATCTCAAATTTCTGGCTTAAATTACTCAAATTAATATTTCAGATTTTTATACCTATGACCGAGACTTTTTAGCATTTCGGTTTCCCTCAGGCCAAGGATGGGTTTCTTTACACAAGTCCGTCATCCTGATGAGCTCTCCGATTGTACTCTCTCCACTGCTGAGAGGTCATCATGGGGACCTTTCAGAAGTACATTAGTCAGGAACAATTTAATCTCTATAAAGGGCAAGGCGCGAAACTGTCCGTCGCAAGGTTCTGTTGATTTCACAGAGGGGCTGTGCGACTCCCCTGGGCAGTAACACGTACCTCTCTGCCGCATCCCCAGATTTCCGTCAGGGCTTCTGCTTCACTGAGGTCCTGCAGACCATGTGCCAGGTGTCCTCCAGCGGCCCGAGCCCTGCGACCAAGTCCGAGTGCTGCTGCAACGGAGGCCGCGGCTGGGGCAACCAGTGCGAGCTCTGCCCGCTGCACCGGAGCAGCCAGTACAGAAAGCTCTGCCCCAGCGGGCCTGGCTACAGCCCTGACGGCACAGGTGTGATTTACCAAACCGGACTCATCCTCGTCATATTTGTGGATGGATCTCCAATTCTTCGGTTTCATTACTCGATGCCAAACTCCCAATCTGCAGATGTAGACGAGTGCAAGTTCTTGCCGGACCCGTGCCGGAACGGCCAGTGCATCAACACCGTGGGCTCCTTCCGCTGCCACTGTAATCCCGGCTACACCACGGACATCGCCGCCGCCACCACCTGCGTGGGTAAGCCCCCCCTCCCCCCCGCTCCCCACAGCATGGCGCTCGTACCCTAGGCAGGCGCACCACTTTCCCTACCCCTGACGAGCTCCCTGTCTCCGTTGGCCCACAGACGCGGACGAGTGCGCCATGTCGCCGAAGCCGTGCAACTTCATCTGCAAAAACACGGAGGGCAGCTACGCGTGCTCCTGCCCCCGGGGCTACGTGCTGCAGGAGGACGGCAGGACGTGTAAAGGTGACGACAGCTTCTCCATCCCAGTTAATCATTTCCATTTCCTGCAGCAGAGGCGGGTTTGTCATTTCTGGGGCTCCACTCAAAAAGTCACTTTGCAGCCACCCCTTGCGTCGTGCCTGTTTGTGGCCAACGGGGGGCTCGCAAACCCCTGCTGGTCTGAGGCCTATCCCAGGGAGGGGCGTACTCACATCCGCAGCCACACACACCACTGAGCCCATACACTATGACAAAATGGTATCGTTGGTATAGTCATGATGTGCCTAATTTTGGTCAAATGAGATTTATAACAGCATTAGAACAATACCTCCCATAGCGGCCGTGACGCTTGTCCCGTGAGCACGAGATGCAGAATCACAGCAGGCTGTTGGGTCACGTCCCCCAGTGTCACTGCCGTCTGTCCCCAGACCTGGATGAGTGCCTAACGAAGAGGCACAACTGCCAGTTCCTGTGCAGCAACACCATCGGGGGCTTCACCTGCAGGTGCCCTCCCGGCTTCTCCCAGCACCACACCGCCTGCATCGGTGAGTCAGGCGGGCATTGGGGCACGTCCCAAGAGGATCAGCACCGCACCACGTCTGCCTCACTGGCGTTCAGGTGTAATGATGACATAAACACTGTATGGTTTTGTGGTATGAACTTTCAGTCACCGGGCACATTAATCATATCGTTGATATCAGCGTTGCCATGTCGACCGGAACGTCGCACTAAATGATCCCACCCCTTCTCCCTGTTAGACACTCAGCCAGCTGTTACGTGTAATGGGCCGTGAAGTGGCGGTTAAGTGGTTCGCTTCACTGTGGTTTGGGGGGGGGGGTTCTTGTGCTGTGTTCTCCCACCCAGACAACAACGAGTGTGCAGTCGAGCCCAACCTGTGTGGTGTCAACGGGGCCTGCCGGAATTCACCAGGAAGCTTCAGCTGTGAGTGCCAGCAGGGCTACAGCCTGGACCCCACTGGATTGCGCTGTCACGGTACTGCTTTGGCCCGACAGCCCCAACTGCCCCAATTACCCCACGCAAACAGCTTCCCGTTAACACTAATATGCACCAACCCTAGTCAAAATAATACTTTCTATTGGGGGCTGACCTTGACATTTCTTGTGCACCACAGCGACCACAGATACAGTTCATTCCACCGGTATCTGCTGCTAGTGTTACTAACAGTAATTCTACGTTATCTGACGGGACGGGGGGAGGTATCCAGGGCTGTTTCGGGATTCCACACGGGGGCTGGATCCCACTAGCAGGAGCCAAGTAGTATCAAACTGGCTGTAGAATCTGGATGCACTCTGGGATACAATAGACCAATAACAGTACAACCCAAAATGGGCCCCTTTCTGTTTTTATTAGAGCGCCAATTAGACACAGCTGTGCAGTCGGTCTGCCAGCTCATCTCACTGCAGCTGCAGTTATACATCGCGGATTCCTCAGGTGGGTCACTGGCAGTTCGCTGACGAGGATGGGGTATCTCTGGGGAACCGGCCCAGGGTCCCCCCATCCCCCTCCCGGGACGTCTCTCTGCCCCCCAGAGTTCTCCACGCTCATCAGCCAAGGGCACACCAACACTTTCAAATGCATTGAATTTTTTTCCCCGCCCCCCCGGCAGATGTTGACGAATGCAAGAGCAGCCACCGGTGCCAGCATGGCTGCCAGAACACACTTGGGGGCTACCGCTGCACCTGCCCCCAGGGCTACATCCAGCACTACCAGTGGAACCAGTGTGTGGGTAAGTTGCATTGCTGCCTGAGCTGGTTTGGGTATGTTAGCATGCAGCTACCTTCAGGGCCAAAGCCTCCACAACCGATACTGAAACACTAGGTAACATTAGCATAGACGGGCTACTGAAGAGCCCCATGTATAATTAATACTGAATGTGTACATATGATAACATATAGGAAAAAGCATATAACTTGATAAGCATATAACAAAAAGTACATGTGTTTTCCAATGGAGCTGGAAACTCAGCTTGGGTATTTGATTTTGATGTATTTCTTGGAATATATTTAATGTATCATAATAGTCTATTTTTAACACTAAGAAACTCATAACTCACTTTAATTCCTGGGGCTTGGCATCCATGTGTGAATCTGTAGAGTGTCCTCACCCGCAGTGCGTTTTGAAATAGTACTTAGCCTGGTAGGTGTGCAGAGCAGCCGTGTGTCCGTCTGATTGAGTGGCTGATGTATTAAAAAGTACAGCCTGGAAGGACAGAGAAATGAAGGATTTAAATAATTGTTCATTTAGCAGATGCCTTTGTCCATAGTGACATACAAGTGAGGATCAGAGAGCAGACTCTGTCCCTGGAGCACTTGGGTTTAAGGGCTTTGATCAGGGACCTAAGGGTGATATGATTATTCTGCCAGCCACAGGATTAAAACCCAAAACGTACCAGACGTGGGCACAGATCCCTAAGCTGCCGAGCTGTATCCACACCAAACAATTACGTGTATAATGGCCCTGTCTGTATTCTCCTCTCTTAGAGCATAAAAGCTGATAACCTTGAAAAACGGCTTCTGTGTGACTGGCAGCTCACACCCATTATTCAGTAGCTATTTTTACAATCCCCTTGTAGCCGTTTCCTAATGGACACTGGTATTATGCCAAAGCTAATGTAGCTTTACTGTCGTTTCCAAAACAAAAACTAACAATCACCATTGATGATAGCGCCTGCTTCCACAGACACACACACACACACACACACACACACACACACACTCAGACACACACACAGACACAGACACACACACACATTATTAGGTATCTATATCTTTGAGTGGACTCTCCATTCTAGGAGCGCAACACTAATCCCAACCATCACCACCCTAACCCCCACCCAGCCCTGACCATAAATAAATGTAACCAAACAAAAAACAAGCCTTTTGGCATTTTTAGTTTTTTGATTGCATTCACAGATTTTTAAGAAATTGAGTTTCCCCTTGTGAGAATCAGAAAAATGTCTCGCAACCACACACACAGACACAGACACACACACACACACAATCAGGGCAGGAGAGCAGGGTCACAGTGCCCCCTGGTGGCCAGCCCCACACACGCCTGTAGAAGGCATTGGCATCTGCAAAACAAATTTATCTCTTTAGCCATATCCAAACACAAGGTCACACTATGAACTGCGGAGAGAGTTTTCCATGGCCTTTCACTGATTTTACACCTATTAATTCCCAGCAATTGACAGGGAGAACCTTTAAAATTGTTCTTGCACTGTCGGTCTATACCATTAATTCAATTTGGGGTGGGGGGGTGCCACCCCCACAAATATACACCATGACTCCTTCCAGGTTGCTGTAATAGTAGCAGGAGTCCCACATTATCAGGATTTCGGGTTACGATCACCCCCTCCCCACCCCTGAGACTCTGGGGGGTGGGATTCTGATTAAATCCACCCCACGAATAGTAAGCGCGCCAGAGGCAAAGTTGAATTAATCCATGCAAATAATATGAGTAATTTTCACAAAAATTGCCTGGCAGTGGGTAGCAAAGCACTGAGGCATGATTTATAATCTAGGGTGTGTGCTTGTGATCAGAAGGTCGCTGGTTCAAATCCCAGCGTCGGCATTACCATTAGGCCCATGAGCAAGGCCCTTAACCCCCAATTACTCCAGGGACTGTATGACTCTGTTTTCAGTTGTAGTTTGCTTTAGATAAAAACATCGGCTAAATAAGTTAAATGTAAATGTTACGCCAGCTCCGATAGTTAGCAGAATAGCATTTTCATTAATAATTTTAGTGCATTTAAACCCTGTGCATTTTCACCCATTTGAAATCTAAGGCTTGCAGTAACAGATCTCTGTGGAACGTGCTGAAAATTAGACACTAATTACAGTTAAACTGCAAATGGGGCGGAGCCACAGGGGCACTGACTCCAGCTAAATGCTGATTGGGCACTGGAGTTCCCCCACCCCTGTCACTCGCCAGTTCAAAAAATTATTGCCTAATGATATGGCTGCCTGGCCTAGAAACGACATTATGCAAACTTCAGGAATGGAGGCAGTATCTACAGCAGGAGCCTCGAAATCACATGACCTCCACTGTGGGGCCGGAAATCACATGACCTCCACAGTAGTGCTGAATGTGACACTAGTAAAACATCAGAAAATGAGTTTAATTGTCTCTCTTAAAATATTAGCTTTTTCTGTGATATTACTGCGACATTGGGAATGGACGTTAATCTCTTTTAAATCTTCAGGAAAGGACGTTAATAATCTATTTTAAGTTATTTTGGTGTGAAATCCTCACCTTTATATAGCTTAAGATGTGAGAAATATCCATTTTCATAATTTTAAAGGAAACAAGGTGCAAAGAGCAATTGCTGATTTCTCTTCAGTAGTGTCATGGAGGTCATGTGATTTCCGGCCCCACAGTGGAGGTCATGTGATTTCCAACCCCACAGTGGAGGTCATGTGATTTCCAACCCCACAGTGGAGGTCATGTGATTTCCAGCCCCACAGTGGAGATCCTCCTAGTGGAGATCACTCAGTTTTCTGCAGCCAAACCCTTCTCCCAGACTGTAAGTAAAGTATCAGGGGGTGGGGCTGGGCCAGGCCCTGCCTCCCCCCCAGGCCCTCAGCTCCAGGTTGGTTCTCCCCTCTGGCAGATGAGAACGAGTGCTCAAACCCAGGCAGCTGTGGCTCGGCATCATGCTACAACACGCTGGGCGGCTTCCGGTGTGGCTGTCCGTCCGGCTTTGCCTTCGACCGGCTGCACAGCCACTGCGAAGACGTTGACGAGTGCGCCTCCTTCCGCAACCCCTGCAGCTACGGCTGCACCAACACCGAGGGTGGCTACCTCTGTGGCTGCCCTCCGGGCTACTACCGCGTGGGGCAGGGGTGAGCGTGCCCGGCGTCCGGCGGCGCCCTCTCACACTTCATCTTCTTATCCTTTTTGTCTTTACACTTGTACTCTTTATTTTATATTCGGTATTTTAAGCTTACTTCTTTTGAATTCTGCAAGGTGACAGCTACACCACGGCACAATTCCCCTCAAAATAAATAAAGTTTTATCTAGTTTAATATTACCTTTATGCTCGTTCATTCTAAGGAACAATGTTTTTCAACCTGAACTGTAAACACCCTTCAAAAGAGTCGTTGATCCGTATTAGAGTCAAAATAAGACGTTTCTTTGAATATGTGGCATTTACAGAATTTGCCATAATGTGAATTTCATGCTAAGCAATATTAATATGTATGGGTAGCTGGGCACTATATCTGCATGTTCAGTTAACAGTTTTCAGGCATAATGTTAGCATGATGTCTTTTCATTTTTAACGTGTCACACTGTGTCGTGCAGGCACTGCGTGTCAGGCATGCTGGTTGGGAAAGGTCCGTTTGGCCCCCGGGGGGCAGAGGGGGAAGGGGAAGGTAACGGCCTGTCTCCGGAGGTCTGCCACGACTGCAAGGTCAGCAGCTACCCCAAGAGGAGTGGCAGGCAGCCACGCCGCGCCAGCAGAGCCCAGCCGTTAGAGGTAACCCGCCGGACAGGGGTCCTTTTCACCAGGCTGCCCTCGCTTTTGCCTGATTTCTGTGTCCATCCTCGTCGTTACCAGTGACTGTGCATGGTCACTGTTGAGAAAGTTGTGGTTAAGTGGGGCAACGCAATGTGTAGCAGCGAAGATCATGTATTTTTGTTGTAAGTTGCACAGAAAATGAAAGCCTGCTCCGCAGTTGTAAGCCTCGGCTTGATCTCATTCCCCAATGCAGGAGAAGCTGGTCAGCCTGGCCAGCCTGGACATGGAAGTCCCCTTGAATCTGGTGATGAACATTTCCGAGCTGCACCCCAAGCAGCACATCCTGGAGCTGGTGCCGGCACTCAAGTGCCTCACCGACCGCGTGCAGTATGTCATCTCCTCCGGCAACCGGAATTCAGCCTTCCGCATCCGGCAACAGCAGGGCCTCAGCTACCTGCACACCGCCCAGCACACCACCTCACCCGGCACCTACGCGCTGGAGGTCAGGAGCGTGCTGACGCACACCGACGGCTGGCCGAAGCACAGGGACGACCTCGCCGGGGAGCTGGGCCGGAGGCTGCGTATGCGGCTGCACATTCGGCTGCAGTAATCGCCACCATGCTCCCAGCATCTTCACCACCAGCTAGCTGGGATGTGCAGACGGTCCTGCCAGGATTTGGCCGAACCTCACAGACATGGACGCACGTATCGGGATGGGAGCATCAGCGAGGCCAGCCCAGGCCGGCCGCACACCCTCGGTCACAACGCAAAGCCAAAAGGTCACAGCTGGAAGCAGGACAACGGCTAGTGACACATCACAGCTGGTCAGCTTGGAAAGAGCAGCCAGACGTGCCATAGTCAGGAGACCTGGGCTGAGGTGCCGCTGGAAATAATAAAAGAGGAAAAACAGGGATAGTTTACAGCAAACATAATTAATTGGCGCCAATATCCAAAACTTCAGATGTTATCTTACCAGATCCAACTGGGTCACCGCTGCATGATTCCCACAGCTGAAGGATGTCCAGCCAGTGACCAGGATTCTGTGACCCAAAGTCATTCAGCAAGGCTTCCTGCAGTGTAAAGCACAACGGACCTTAATGATCCTTAGTGGTCATGATGAAACTCTCCTGCTGCTGCTGATGACTCCAGCTTTGACGTTACCTAAAGGGATGTAGACGCATTCCATATTTGTTTATGTATAAATAAATATGAATATCAGTATTAACTTGATGCAAGAGGGCCTTAAATGCTATTATGTCATGTAAATAATCAGAATTACTATTTCAAAAAAATCTGTTAGATCTTAATGTATTATTTATTATTCACAGGAACAGTGTGTGTTGTGTAACATCAAGCACAGTTATACATATATGGATGAAGAGGGTCCTGGATAATTCAGAGATTAACGGTGCTAGTAGGTGCCAGAGTTCTTTAGATAGCAGCAGTGTAAACGTGACAGTTTTAGCCCTAACCAGTGTTTCTCAAAGCAGAAAGAATCTTGTTATTAGTGGAACCATAACCATTAATCTTTATCCTTATAAAGGGTGTCTTATGCACAGCTTGGCCAACGGGGAACTTCAGGTTACAAGCCTGTGTCTGTCGCCGTGGCATCAGCTGGCGCCTGTGTATACCCGCTCCCCCAGCCAAACCGCATTCTATCCGATTAGCGATAGCTTTAGCGTCTTCAGCTCTCAGGTCTGGTAGGCGGCCAGTAGCCGTGAAGCAAACGGACGCTGCAGAATTTTACTAGCTGGAAGCAAAAACTGCTAAAACTCTCATTAGCAAAAAGCGAAAAGGTACAGATCTTTTTCCATGCTGCCTTCTATCATATTACAATATAAGAATGCATGTACGGTTAATTATTATAATGTGATGCTAATTATATTCATAACGGCTGTCATTATTCTGCTAATCCTTGTGAGGATCGCGGTAATGATAAATATTTTGTTAATGATGCAGCTTATAACTCATTTGCGAAAATTTTATTTGGCACATTCTTGCTACGCCCTAACAGAAGGCCTATGCATGCTTCTTAGGTTTGTCAACATTTACACAAATTAGCCTAATGACCAAAAGCGATCATTCGATATTTATATTTAATATTAATGTTCTGTGCGATTGTTTTGAAGTGCATTTTACCCAAGTCCTGAGAAACGGTGCACTGCTGTGTATTTCACAGCTTCTGCTCTCTCGTTGTCATGCTTAATGAGGCCAGTAGAGGTCTGCTTTTATTTGTAGAGAGACTGGAGTCATTCGGAACCAGGATGTAGGCAGTGTCTAAGGCAGTACCCCTGTACAAGTCCCACAGATTGTCCTCCACAGTTTGTAACCCATGAAGGATTTCTGGGACAGACTCTGAAAGTGATTTATTCCTTTTTACAGCCATTGTTGCCAAAGTACTATCCTCATTTTGGATCTTGAATTACCACAGTCTAACCATTGAGATATTCATATTTTATATGCACACACAATCAGTGGGGGGAAGGGTTTGAATATTTAATGCGTTTTATTTTAAATCCATTTTGTACAGATGGTCTAGAGATTGGATTGGATTTATTGTCAAATACAACCTGGTCTTTCCTATAAAAAAGTAGCTTTATCAAATTTTGAATTCCATCCAAAGAAGTCCAAGGCACTAAGCAACTCTGTATCAAGAGTTTGTTCTGTTCAATTTTTACTTTTTTTTTTGTCATATTTCCACTAAAGAGAATATCTTGAGTGTTAGAACTGTGAAAATGACCCCCAAAGATTTAGTACTGTACCTTACAACCAAACACCTCAATCTGCCAAACTCAGCTCTGGTCAGTTACATCCTTTCACCTTTTTTACTTCTTTTTGCAAGGAGTTCAGTGCTTTTTTAAAGAGCCTCTTAAAATGTAACATTACTGTACCTCTGTAATATTTGTATTTAATAATATTCTGTAATGAAATTTGTTTATGATCAGTGCCTCATAAACAGTGTATTTCAAGGAATGGTGCTTTGTAACTTTTGTTAATTCTAACAGCAAGATGCTACACTGGGTACTAAAAACAGATTTAAGTGTAAAATGGAAAATTTATCAAAAATCTGTAAATAAACTGGGTGCATCTTACTAGGGAAAAGTACTACCCTTGTTAAATGAAATGGCCCAAAACAGCTTTTACAACAAAGTATTACATTACCCTAACCTTTTGTCCCTGTGTCCATAGATTCCGTCACCCGAGCTGTATTTGCATTTCTTTTGAAATGTAGCAAAATTGTGATGTATACCTGAATGTCAGATGCGGACTGTATGTGTCTCATTTACAGAAACTTTGTGGAGTTTTGCCACATCACTGTTCAAAAACATTATAACTAACCCAATATTCCTGGCTATCATCTGTTATCGTGACCTGCATATATAAAACCAACCCATTGGGACACGTGGAGTTCTGGTTTCCATGTTACAAAATTACACTCAATCTTATTACACAATGAAGGTGGTTTGTTAAATTTGACTTTTTATAAGTTTGTGATCTTCAATGCTCCCAGCCTTGACAGCTGAGTGACACCCTAGACGGGATTCGAGTCCATCGCCAGATATTCAATTCGAGACGAGTCTGCACACGCATTTACATGTATCTAATAGTTCTATTACCTTGTAAATAGTATGTATGGTTTGCAAATTCCCCCAGCGCTTTTGATGTAGCTAATTTTAGGTGTATAGTGGAAGTACATAGATTTGCCATAAGATTTCTTGTGTGAACGTGAGAGTCTGAACGCGTGAGTGTCACTGCAAGCGTGAGAGTTGGCATCGCTGCTGGAGGAAGCAGGGCAGGATTCGAACTCACAACCCTGAAGGTGACACTGCCCCAGTACAGAGGAACATACTTTAATAAAATACATTTTCCAAATTGAACTGATCTGGCTTTGTCAGGAAGATTACTACCAGATTAAAATAAGCAGAAAAACACTGACCGAACAATAAATATGCAGATTAGGAAACCATATTTAAAACTTCATTTTTTTTTCCATAAAATGGAAATGTGATAGCTTAAGCACAAGAAAACAAATCAGAATGCCACTGGCAGTCATTTTTACTGATAGAAAATGGACGCTTTTTTAAACGCACGGATTTTTACGCCGAATTTGATTTTAACAATTTCCAACATATACATTGTGACGGTCGTTCCAGCGTCAGGAACCGGCTGGTATGCTCTCACTATATATATGCAATAAATCTGACAAATTGGAAATGCATATACAGATAGACTATTTATGCAAGAAAATTGCGCTATTTTTCCGATCTCAAAGCGAAACGATACATGTAGCATATAGCAGCAGCGACAGTTTCCAACCACAAGGCGGCAGCGTTAAACCAAAAAGGGTAAAACAATAAGGATCCCTAATTAAACATAAACCAGGCTTTTCCATTAGCGCAGTACCTGGACTAGACAGCGATGAAAAGCAGGACAGCAGCCAGCGGGAAGTGGCCCCAGCCCCGGACGGGCAGCTTGCAGCATGCCAGTGCATGTGGCCAGATGAGGGAGAGAAGAAAGGGGGATTTTAAAGTACAAACGGACGAGGACCAGAAACGCCTGCAACAGTCAGACTAAACTATGGCGAGCTGGAGACACAAAGCAGAGCCGTGGGGGATTTTTGGGGACGCAAGGCTCAGACAATAAGAACAAGGTGGTTCATGCTTTGATGTTCAGGAAAACATTATAAACGCGTATGGACAAGATATTCAGCTTGGGATCATTTTGACCGACGATAAGAATGGAAATCCTGACAACGGAGCTCTGTTTACACAAGGCGCGGTGATGGCAGTCTCAGTATTTTTTTCCATTGTCTTTTTTAAAGCACACATGAAGAAAAGAAGAACAAATACACATACAACAACTTCGATCTGAGCAGAAACTCGTTGGTTAAATTAACAGATGTACGATGGGTGCACTTGGAGTACATTACACTTAAATTACACGTTACATGAACATTTGGGTCCCAGCGTAACAATCAGGATATTTCTTCTGCGATTTCACTGATAAAACGAAGATTGTCAAAATAAATACATATATAGAGACGATGAATTAAAATTAAAATCTACAGACTAATGCCGATCATATATTGTTTTCTCATAGATGTAGTCCCCTACATGAGGACGAACTGTTGATCGAGTAAATAACTTGGAAATACATATAAAAATGTTAAAAACATAGAATAGTAATGATAGAATAAGGTGGCTCTTACAAATAAGCAGACGAATAAAAACGTGTTCCAACGTACTGAATTACGCTATAAAACACGAACAGTTTACATCACCATTAATTTAGTTCAAAGCCATCTATATTTATGCGAGGAACAGCTTCCGTACCATATCTATACATTGTGGCGGTGGTCCCAGGGCCGGGCACCGGCTGCTATGCACTCACCATATATATATATATATATATATATATATATGTATATGTGCAATAATGCTGACATAAATTGGATATGCATGTATGGATAGACTATATTTATGCAAGAAAATTGTGCTATTTTTCCGACCTGAAAGCGAAATGATACAAGTCATATATAGCAGCAAATACACATTCATCTGCTAATCGCCCCATTGTTGTTATTCTGTCTATTTTATTCCCCGACGAGGATTCCTGATTTAAACAAGCAAGCTGCCATAACGATCCGCACTGCGGTGTTAAATACAGGGGCACGTGGGCACCACCCGTCATCCACATCATCAGGCATAAACATGCATATATACAGCTGACCGCCCTACAGGTTGGCCCAGGTGCAGTAATGGTATCAGGATGCAGAAGTCCGACAGCTCCCGCACGGAACCATTAACGTGCATGTGGGTGCGAGACTGAGTCATTTACATGATTTTCTTCTGCTTTCCGTTCACAAGGGAAGCACGTCTTGATACCCAGGATGCAAAACAAGATCGCATGTCAATCTAGCTGGCAAAAGATGCGGCATTTAAACGATTCGTCCTCAGGTAAATGGCTGCAGATCGATTACACATGTGGGTACAAGCTAAGACGGTGAGGGTGCTCACTGCCGAAAAGCAAACTGATTTTACAGAAGGGGGGTGCCTTTAGTCATATTGGACTACACAAGAAATTTGCATTTTATCTTTGCCGAGTCATCTCGCGTATTTTCATGCTTAAGAGTAGGCTACGTTCAAAAACAGATCCTGCGAGGGTTTTTCCCCTCCACTGGAGCACGTAAAGATGGCAAGTACAGAAGTAGCACAGGTCACTCAATAACGAAAACACAGCAATAGTTTAATCAATTTTATTTATTGCAATTAAAATGTACAAAGTATTGGTAACCTTTAATGTTAAAATGTTAGAAAAAAAAACCATTTGTGACAGTTAACAGGACAGTATTTCAAAACATTACCGTTTCAGCCGCGCAGGGAGATTACATCTACCACGCGGGAGGAAACAAACTAAAATTAAAAAAAGTACTTTTAAAACCGCTTGTCAGTAAAGCTTCTCTTCAAAGGTATATAAAAGATAGAAATGTAGACTAAAAAGGGAATTAAAAGGCAAAATTTGAGGCGCGCTAAACGAAATTAACATGCAGTTTAACTTAAAACCAAAATAAAATTACAGGAGAAGTCTAAACTAAAATAAATATTTTCTTCTTCTCCATTTTAAGATTTGCCTTTAAGGTTCCACTCCCTTAATTTGTCATTAGAGTTTGGTTATGTACAGGCAAGAAAAAGAATTACAGAGTAAAATAGTCGTAATTATAAAGGATGACGGTTGATATTTATGATTCACGAAAAACAAGCCTTTGGCTAATGAAGCAGGCAAACGCTCGTGTGTGTGACGCGGGGTTTGATAAGCGAATGAGCACAAAGAGACGGTAATGAAATAAAGCTTCAGACTTTGGACGAAGATACCAGCGCCAACATTTCGGACTCACACCACAGGGGCGGCGTATGTCTGTACAGCAGACACACTCACAACACACACATCGTTTGGTTTACATAAATACCCATATAGCAAGTAACGAAAGACAAACCCCGTACTCTCTCTCTCTCTCTCTATATATATATATACTGTATATTTAAATATAGATTATATAAAAGTCTGTTAACTGCAGGTGGTATGTACGTTAAAATCTGACACTGATCGTTAGGGGCTGTGTGCTGTACAGTTATACACTAGACACGTTAAGCAAATAGCAGGTTTGTACCATGTAGAGTTTAAAACCACCTTCCAAAATTTATACACGTCACTCTTCATTAAAAGTAACCTATTTAATACATTGGCATACAAGTTGGTAATTACATAAATATTGGTATTTGTTCAAACTTAAAGCTGACATGCTGTATTTAGCCTCGGGTGATGATTATGCACTACGACCATGTCCTGATAACCTCTGAATCATTCTTTTGTGCATTCGAAAAATAAACGTTACACCACTTGTAGTGTTTTGTGTACGTTCAGTTCACATTTCCCTGCGTCGAACACTACATTCAAATCAGGACCAAGATATGCATAAGGTAAAAATGCAGAAGGTTTGCCACTGGGGCCTACGTGTGGTTTGCTGGGTGGCGCAGCTGAAGAGCTCAGGATCTCCAACGGCAAGCAGACTAGCCTCCGCAGGAGAGCGACTCGCTTCGGTACCCCGTGGACGCTCGTATCTGGAATGTGCGCCTTCGTGTTCCGAATGACGGATATCCTGCATTAATGACAACGGATGGGTGGGGAGGATCGATCTGCAATTCCCAAATTAAAGGCGGTCAGACCAATCACTCGGTAAACAGAAAAACCATTTAATGTTCTGCAAGAAGCGGACTTCAGGTACAAATTCGTTAAACATGCATAGAGGTATCTGTCAGAAAGGCCAGGCGGTCCGGACGTTTGTTTAATCCTCTGGAATTCATGAATGGCCAAACCGTCATTTGAGCAACACGCACGCACAACAGACTAGCGACCAGTCCTTAAAACAAAGATGAGGCACCGTCCTCTCCTTCCAGATTTGGTTACAGTCTGATAAAATGGCAAACTTTCCATGCAAGGTTTATGGACGATCTACGCTCTATGCATCAGTGAATGTGAGATCTGCCTGGCTGGTAGAGATTCCTTATATATACGCACCCACATCTACAGAAAACCCGTACGGACTTCCGGCACATTTTTTACATCGTTGCTCCAGCCCGTCGCTCGGGTCCAGGCTGCGCTGAGCCAACTCGCCCTGCGTGACGGAATGTGAAGTGATCTCACCGCTCAAAGCAGGTGTGAGGAAGGAAAAAAAAAAACTGTATATGTACAGTACATAAGTTATAAATACTGCCTATAGATTTCACAATATCACCTATCTACACATCTCCCGATACATATAATCGTCTAAATTCATTTACCCAAGTTTCTACCAGTTGGCCATTATGGCTTAAGAGGACCAGTAAAATAGTAATATAATTACTCTAATTAAGGCAAAGTCCTATTCCATTTTGGGATGATACTACACCAGTCTTGAAAATAACGGTACTTTTTTGGTTCAAACTTTTGATAGATTTAATGTCCTTTCAGCTGCAACAACTCAAGCAAATCGTCCTTCGCTTACGAACATCCTGTATGAGGCAGATTTCTTTACCCCGCAAGTGTGCCTGGGACTGAGGGATACTGGCTGTTAATGTTCTTCCATGGGATTAAACAGGGTGACGGGGAGGATGCCAGACAGAAGCGGATTCCCCATCGCAAATTAAAAGCCAGCAGAACATCTGGGCCACACAGTACAGCTTTGTAAAACTGACTTTCAGCCTAACGCCACATCTGTGAGTGGGGGGGGGGTTTAGCAAAAAATAAAAATTAAATACAAAATGGCTGTTATAGCTTGAAGGAAGACTGGAAAAATAAACACCAGGACCTCTTTATGCAGCAAAGATATTCCATAATTTCATCAAATCCACTCACAAAATGAAAAAAAATATACATTCAAAATGTTCGAATTCTCTGAAAGGGATCCTCCCCCTTTCCATAATGAGGGTCAGCCGTGTGGAGTGGCACGGAAATTTAGCGGATTCGCGTGGAAGGCACATCCATATAGCCGTGAAAGGTGCAGCGGGACATTCAGCTTAGGCTCCCCGGCGGAGAGCACGGAAACAGCCGGAGCGTCACTGCCGCTCCAGCGAGCAAAATCACCAGTAAACTAACGAGAGCTACAGCAACAGCAGGGCGGCATGCGCTGCTGCTGCGGGGCGGGGCGGGGCGGGGCGGGGGTCGATTTGAAGTTTTTCATTTTCAGTCTGTACCAGGAGGAAAATTGGGGCAAAGGCGTCGTAATTCCCACCAGACTGTTGTGGCTTTTCAGGAGCGCAGACGTCACCCACGGAGCGGGCAGCTCGCTCACACCGGAGACGCACCCTGTCTGGCTCGCTTTATCGGTATTAATATTGGTTGCTTATTGTTTAACCTCGTTAAAATTGAAGTCTGGCAAGAGTGCAGCGGTCCAGGAGGTCGCGGACGTTTTAGGAGTAGAAGGTGAGGACGCTCTGGTGATTGCCGCGGACCAGGAGAATGGGGGGCAGGTCCTTGGATAGGGTGTCCAACCAGGACATGTAGAGGGCGCTGGACACCGCCCCTTTCCTTGCCAAGGGCATGCTCCTATTGGACGGGAAAGAATCAAATGACAGGCAATTTCAGTCAATCGGTTAAATCACAGGAACATGGTTTCTAAGTGGAATTCTAAGACAGAATTAATGTTAATATGATCTGTGAATTTAATCTCATAGATGTGAAGTCACTTGAAAGACAACTTCTATTATAAATATACATCTATAAAGTACTTTACCTCTGAAATGTCAATAGACACTAGGACACCACAAATACTGATCTTATCTAGCAATGCAAAACCCATTTTAGGGTAATGATCATTTCATATGCATTTATTCATACTTCTTTACTGAAAACCCACTCTAGCCTACAGCTCAACAGGGCATCTAGAATTGTAGAGCTACATCAGGACAGGGGGAGGTGGTCACGCAGGCCAATGGCGGGAAGAGCCAGCAGTAAGAGGTAATTAATTGGGTATTTGCGGCAAGAGCCCAGGAGCTGATTGGTTGTGGAGTGCGGCTGACAGCGAGGCATTACGCACATGACGATGAGGTTGGCTGTGCCTGAGTGCTCCTTCAAAAGCTCGTTCAGCCGGATCTGCCGATTGGTCTGGGGCAAGGAGACAAAACAAACGAACGGGACGTTAGGGAAACACCTGCTTCCTGAAACTTATAGGCGACAAGCAGGGCTCCTCTATAAGGGGTTCTAAAAATAATAAAAAGTTACAGGCTCCAGGCCCCCCCCCCCCCCAACCTTAACCAGGGCGGATGATGGATAGATGAATAAAGGTTATTGTATCAAAGGGAAACTAATGAAGACTGGTTATTTCCTTATGGGCACATGGTGTCTGTGAGAGTGGAGAATGTGTCCATCACCACCCCAGATCATGTACCTGTCCCGTTACTGGACACGTCTGGTCCTTCATTACATTTGGCCCTCTTTGCCTTGACATGACTCATCTATACTTTGAGAACCAGTTGCACAGTAGTTGCACAGCCATGAATCAAGGCACGAACGATCTTCTCAGTCATAACCTGAAGTGCTTCCTGGTCCACCACAAACGGGCAGATTGGTCTCACTGAACTGGTACGTTAATTAATGATAGCATTGTTGCCCAGTGGGGTGATGACCTGGGGGACACAGGCAGCTGGCCCCCTCTCTACCTTGGCTTTGTATAGCTCCAGCTCGTTGTCCGTGATCCTCCAAGGCTCCTCTGCCTTCAGTTTCTCAGCCGCCTCCTGCTCCATATCGTCCTCCTTCAGCTTGTAGGGCTCGATCATCTCCTCGAAGGCTGCCACGCTGCAGGGAGGGGTGAAGGCCCATGTTAGTGTTGGATACGAACTCTAAACATCTCACGCCAAGACAGACCGTGCAGGTCGAGGTCAGTAACACTGTATAAATCCACGCATCGTTTGTAACCGAACACCAGCACCTCCAAATTGAAAAGACGACATTCGTCTAAGTTTTTTTTAAATAAAAATGTATAAAAGGGTTGGTCTTATTTAAATGTCGAGCTGTTAAGTTGTTTTCACACATCAGCCCAGAATGTTTGGTGCGACGATGGCATTGACAGCGCAATTTCAGACAAACAAGCGAACGGTACATTCATTTCACAGAGACAAGGCGCGAACTTCTCAAGAATCTCAACATCTCATGACTCATTCGGGAAGAGGGATAAAAGGCGTCCTTGGAGAGCATCAGAATGTGCAGATGTCGTTTACTCGCGAGCCAGGAGCCTCGATAGAGCCTTACTTCTCCTTCTTTGGCTTTGTGTTGATGTCGCCGAGGACTGTGATGTCGGAGAAGTCTATCCTGAACTTGCTGAGCAGCGCAGCCATTCTGTGTGAGGAACAGGTGAGAGAGACACCTCAGAACACTTGGCAGGGTTATGCTCCTGCATCAGACATGAGAGGACAAGCACAAGGCCGGACGTGAGGCGATGAGGAGCTGGCAGTGGGATTCAAAACACCTTTGAAATTCAGAATGTGCTGTTTTTTTCGTTTCCTGAAATAGGACACAGCCAAGGGGAATGGATTTTGAAGAAAAAGAGGATGAAGTTTTGGATTCCTGGGGTTTGGGCAGCGTCCGAGCGGCAATCCTGAATCAAAGGGTCTCGTCATTCCTCGGATTTGTGGACCTTTATTACAATTAGATACTGAATGTGTGATGGATGTGATGGAGTCCATTCACACACATGCGTTCAAATGCACGCATTTGCCAGTTAACACATATTAATGAAATCAAAGGGGGGAAAAAAAAAAAACTCATAAAAAGGTAGATTTTGAGAAGGTACATTAGAATGTCCCAACAAAAGTAGAAACCCAGACAGACAGACGCAGACAGAGTGAGACTGGCTGTGTATTTTCACGCAATGGCCACCAGGGATAAAAGGTCCTGTGTTGGCATGGTGCTACTTTTTGTCGAGAGAAGCTGCAGGCAGCTGCTGGGGACAACGTACAACATTTGTTCTGGACAATATAGCCACGTGGCCCCCCGGCTCAGAGCCGGATTGGCCCCCCTGTGTACATTGCATATGGCTCGATAAAATGATTTAAAAAGCAATGTGAGCATTAATAAGGCATAATGAAGGCTTAAAACAAGGTCGTCACAGTTCTAATGAGGCCTGGGTGTTTTTTTCAAGGACAAGGGGGGGTCCCAAATATCATGATAAACTCCAGAACAAAGCAAGATGCTCATCAGCCCCTGGGGGGGGGGGGGGCGGGGGTTTCAAGGGTTTTTTTTTCTTCAACATCGTACCAGGGCAACCAAGATTAAAATGTCATAAAACTGAATAAGAAATAGCTCAGTAATGTTAACTACCTGGCAACCGACGGTTTTGTAAGTAAAATACAGGTTTTCTATTTAAACGGACAGTGGACAGGCACTCACGCTCTGCGGTCGTGGTCGATGCGGTTGATCTTGCCACCGATGAACACACGGATCTTACAGTCGTTCCACTTCTTCTTGTTGGTCACGAGGTACGGGATCAACAGGGTGAAGCCTGCAGGAACAAGAACCATGATCCAAAACAAGCAGGCAAGAGATGTCTCCCCCACCCCCGGCTACAAGCCACAGGCTCTGGATTTAGCGACCGAAACAGCCCTCCCAGACTTGCTGAAATCCCTCAGGCCTTCACAGCCCCACTGAACAGAGGAACAGCATGTACCCTGAGAGCGGAGCTACCTGCCTCGTTAAGTGTAATAATTAATCCTATTAGGCGACCCGAGTGGCCGGCAAGGAAAGGAAAGCGGGCGTGTCCGCAGACACCCGTACACAGGCCCATGGGAGGAGAGGGGGTGGGGCCACGTCACTCACCACCGTCGTCAAACAGCCACCACACGTCCACAGTGCCCTTGCCCTGCTTCTTCTGGAATTGCTGGCTGGCCTCCAGGAGGCGCTGGTCAGCTACGTTCAGCGGGATGGTGGGGCTCTTGTCTGCATGACACACACAGACACACATGGCGCGTGAGGCTCAGGCCCCCATTCATCACTACAGGCGAATGTAAGCACGGCCAACTGCTCCCGCGAGGGTATTAATAGATGCACGGATATGCTGCTCATTTGATCTGGAAGCTTCTTTATACACAACGCAGTGGAAAAGTAAAAGCTACGAAGTGGGTATTTGGGAAGGGAAGCAAAGTGGCTGGGCCAGCCCTCCCGGGTATTTCGGCTGTTATTGGTGCCTTTATACCTGGACGGGCCCTAGGACTATGCCGTAAAAAAAAAACAAAAACAAACAAACAAACAAAAAAAAAAGTTACAATTTACAAATAAGGTTAACAATTACAATGCAATACCGTTACTATTTTAGACTAACCACAGCAAACAGATGACAATGACGACAATGATGTTAATCGTCCTCATCGTCATTATTATAGTAGTGAATAAAAGTAACAAAGAAAAACTTTATTATTGTTATTTGAAAGATCACATACATGCTGCTGGGACGCGGGGCAAGAATTCCCCTAAAGAAAGACACCCGTAAACATGAAAGGCGTGAGAAGAGACCTCCAACAGAAGAGAGACCTTCTAGGAAGGAAGAAAGAGAGAAGGCATGGCATCTGAGCAACGGACAAGTGGAGGAGGAAAGACAGGAGCGGACAGAGTCCCTCCCTAGCGGAGCAGAGACAGACACAGTCTAGAAGCCCCAGAAATCACAGAGGAGGCTGCAGGAAGTGAGGAAGGAGCCCCATTTCCCAGAGAGCCAGGCTGAAAGGACAGAGGAGGACGGGAGGATGGGTTCCTGCCTTTTTTCAACAGCGGCTGCGTGGGGGCCTTGCTGTCCTCGTCATCGTCTGGGCAACGTTAAAGAGAAGGGGAAAAGGATGTTAATGCCTGCTACCACGGCGACAGGAGAACAGGCGATGGGTGCCAGGGGTTACACCGAGGGCTCCAGAATCACTGGTTACGAAACGTCGTACGAGCCACAGGTAATGATTTGGGAGCCCCTTAAAAGGGTGGGAACTGGGAGCAAGGGGTGCCAACACCGGCCAATGACATCCAGGGGAACCTGCGGTATTGCAGCCCATTTTGACTTCCAGATTTTAACATTCTGAGGACTTCAGGCATGATCCTGACAGACTGAGGAAAACCAACAATGAAGGTTCACACAGAGAAAAATCAGAATAGTAACCTATAAAAAGGAGATCGGAGGCAGATATTTCCCCACCATGGTACTTGTTCATGAGCTACAGAAGATGCTGCAATTTGTCACAATAAAAACAGCAAAGTGTCCATTAAGCCACACAACAAATACCTTCGGGGAGACGAAGTCATGTGCTGCTAATTAGGATCTACAGAACTGAGTCGTGAGAAATATCCGCTCGACTCCAAGGATCAGACCACAAAAACGTCACTGTGTGACCCCAGGGTCACACAGGGGGTCGGTAGGAAGCAATTAACGGAGATTAGACTGTAAATGTGAGTAAACAAACCCTGGTGTAGGACTGAGAGAACCCTCCCCTCCATCTTGTTCCCAGCAGGAGCGTCCCACACTGTGGGAACATCAGTTAGGTTATTTTTTGCCCCAGAATGGTGGGGGTGGGGGCCGACACTCCTCCAGCCTGTATTCAAAACACAGCAGGCCGCTGCAGTACACATGTGCGCGGAAGACCCCCCCCAGGAAGCTTAGCTGGGGATGCAAAGGTAAGAGGTCAAAATCAGCTAAGACCAGTATGTCCTGAAAACTGCACTTATGGATGAGCAAATGTTCTTAACGTAGATATTAAACTGTAGTCTACAGTGGTAGAGAAAGTTCAAAATCTGAAAAAAAAAAATTACATCACTATTAGTCACTCTAAAGTTAGATTATGGTCTAGGAAGTACGATCTTAGCTCCCAGAAACACGAATGTGCTGAAATCACTTTGCGACAGAGGATAGAAACGGATGCTTGGGAGACCTTTCTGGATGGCGGGGCTGTTCTGAGCGCTGGTGGCTTTGGACGACGGTTTGGAGTCTGCGTCAGAATCTCGGCTCATGTCGATGGAGACCACAATGTCCTTCATGCCAGAGGTCTTCTCCTGGGAGGACAACAGCTCGTCTTGGGGGGTGGAGAAAAAGAAGAACATGTAAGTAATGGCATGGGAAGGGCTGCAAGTGGCGCTGGAGGAGGGGAACTTAGACTTGCGGACAGAAAGGTACATATCGCAGGTGGGGCTGAACCACATCAGCTGTGCATACAAAAAGGGGCGTCACACTCAGCTATGCCAAGCCAATTGCCGTACCTCCCCCTCACAAGCAAGCAAACAGGCTACAGTAACAACACAGGCTTCTGCGTGGACACACAAGGGCTCTGTGTGCTGGCCAGTAACTTGTTTACAACACGCAACAAAAACAAGGAATGCAATACAGGACCCCTCCACCCACCCAGCAAATAGAGACTCGTTTCACTCTTAAAATAAGCTTCCCTCTCAGGACCATTAAAAGATTCATATAAACCCCTTGATGATCACGCAATTTCCATTCCACACATCACAGAATGGAAAGAAAATCACGTTAGGAAGATTTTAGCTCATGAGGATTTGAGCAATTCTTAATTTTTTTTACTTAATCATAACCAATGAAAGGGGATTAGTCTAATAAAAATGGCAGATCCTCAAGGTAAATGTACCAGCTTCATACTGATAGGCATGGACCATGCACAACAGAAACTCATAAGGAACATACCTTGACCCTGGATGTGGGAGATGTCGAGGCCCTCTTTAAGTCTGATTACCACGGCCCCATACTGGAAGTCGAACGCATCGCTGCAGGAACAAAACAAACGCATCTGTTAGCAATCGCAGAGGATGCTGCGCGACATGCCGTGGACTTGTGTACGTCACGGCACATTGAATCTGCGCTTTTCGGCGGGACGCGACACAGACGGCCCTTGGAGCATACGGCCACAAACAAACGAGGATCAGCAAGGCCCAGCGCGACAGGGCTTCAAAGCAAGAGCCGTTAGCTGCAGGCACTTCAAAACATATGGCTGCCAAACGGACAGCCCTAATGAGGCAAGGCACCGGTAAATCGAACTGTCAACACTCGTGTCTGCCTCCCCACACAGACACAGACACCTAGAAGGCTATTCACCGCCGGCAAGGATTGCGGTTTACCCCGGTCTTAATTATACCGGCTGTGTTTTTAGGCTATAACTTAGCCTTCCACGATTGAATATATGCCCCATCCTGCTCACCCAAGGGACAAGCTGCTGTACAGTTCAGATGGGAAAATGTAGGTCATTTATAATGGCACAAGGGGCCTGACAGGCAGCAGACTATGACCTACAGTCTAACAAAATGACAAAACGGATTAATGAGCTTCTCTTTGGAATGGGGAACTGAGGGAATCGATGAACAGGCCAAGGGTTGGCACTGCACTCACTGGATCATGTTGATGTACATCTCCACGTCCTTCATCTCACCGTCCTTCCAGTTGTTCTTGAAGCCAATAACCAGGGTGTTGGGCTTCAGGCGGCCGAGACCAGCAGCCTTTCAAAGAGACATGGAGGTCAGAATTTAAAACCACTGCAGCAACCAAACCTCGACCGCTTATTCAAGATGATTCCAGCATTGCAGGCTAAGCTTCCTATATCTTGCATCACTATCCAGGCACAATTTTGCAAAGATCTCAAGGCAAGTCAATTTTACATCATGTTTTTCCAGTGTCAAGTACACATGCTTGAGGTTCAGATTCCGCCTCAGACTTCCAGAGGGCTGCCAGCAGCAACAGAGACGACATCTGACTCAGACGGCCTTGTCAGAGGAGATGCTGGGTGAAAACTGCAATTAAGAATGACGTGTGCTAAAATGCTCATGCGACAGCCAGATGCCTGCGCAGAATCCAAGGGGGGAAACATGGTTTGGCAAAAGTAAGGCTTAAAACGCTGCAGCTTAGTTTGAGAGTATGGGTCTTCGCCTTAATTCACTGGTGAAAACCAACGTCAACACCAGTGTCAATGTTTTCAAGCAAAACAGTTACTGTGGATGACGGAGAGCCACCAACTCACCTGGAGAAGGTACTGGGCACCTTGCCTCAGGTCCTCAGCAAACACAGGAAGGTAGAAGGCCTTGGTTTCATTCTTCAGCAGCCAGCGCTGGTAGCGCACCTGGTCAGTGGCCAACTCCTTGAAGTTGGGCCTGCGGGGCGTCTGGAGACAAAACCGTCTTGTCAGTTTCGGATACTAGCAGGATGCAAGCCCAGCACAAACTGGACCAGGACAGACCATCAGTAATTCAGACATGACAGCTTCGCAACATAAGTATACAAGATCTTCCAACTGACAAACACTCCTCATAACTTCTGGCTTTGCTATGAAGTTATCCATTCATGATGAAAAGCTGCAGAGTCACACCGTGCCAAGCAAGGAAAATACATTACTTTTATGAGGGAATGCTTTCACCCCTGGCTGTACAGCAAGGCTCATGTTTTTTTGGATTAATTTGTAACGGAATATGAAATCAGACATCCAGTTAGGAACGTGTTGTTCTGCAGACCAGGCCTAGTGGACCACTGGGGTTCTGGGCCGCCAGAGCCGCTGGCGTCCAGGCAGTATGGGTTTGATTACTGTGCTTTTCATCCAGCCTGGCAGGAGAGACAGCACAAAGTGCCTTTTACACCATGGCATGATTACATCACCGCGCTCTCCGGCTCGTCTTAATGGAGCTAAGGTTTTACTGCTCTATCTGCTGCAGGCGACCGAAAGACAGCGTTTCTGCACACAGCACTGCAGGAAGGCGTAAAATCCGAAAAGCATACAGGATACAGAGACTGAAAACAAACAAATGGAACTCATGAGAAAACGCCGTCATGACCTGCGGCAGACTGGCCACCCACCGTGCGCACGTGCCCGCAGATCATCAGGCCCACGTTCTTGGTGAATGCGTGCACCAGGTTGAGCAGAGCAGGTCGGGAGTTGGGGTAGCCAGTCATGACCAGGCACTGGGGTCTGTGGGCGGGGAGCACCAGCATCAACACAAAAGCGTGGCTGAAGTCTCGTATCGGAGCGAAAAAAAAAAAATCGGTCACACATGGGTAACCCTGGGCAATTATGGCCCCACCCCCAAATCAGACAGGATATTACTGCACACAATTCTGCAAATACATTCGGTATATACAGCCAGTAACAAGACCAGGAGGAAAACATTGAAGGCTGACATTTATTAGACATGCTTTTACAGGCTGATTGCCATCGGGACAACAAAGCATATTCCAGGCTCTTTTTTTTAAACCCCTCCCCCAGCTTCTCATTCTCTTCATTAAAAAAAGGGGGGGGGGTGATGAAGGGGCAGTAGGTGTTACACAACCCTTACAGGGGTACCATGCCCCCAGCGATCACGGAGGGGCCCCATTTATTACAGCCTCCCGCCAGTGGCAGTGCCCTAAACGATGGACCAATTAAAAAAAAGCTGTTCTGAGACAGAGCTGAACAAAGGGGGGGGGGGTATATATCCAACCAAACACGTAAAACTACTCAAGAAAACCAAAGGACCTTCAACCACAGGCATTGGATTAAATCATGTTTTTAAGTTTTTCGATTTTGGCTCATGGCAACGATTAATTTAAGGGCTGCACCTCTACCCCAGTGGGCATATACAGGGCAGACGGCTGGTACCTGAAGTTCTTGACGTGGTCCTCCACTCCACTGAGGTGCAGTGTGTGCATCAGCGCCTGGTGATAGGTCAGGGCTTGCGTGGAGGAGCCCCAGTTGACATCTGTAAACAAAGACCCAAACACCCCCCCTCCCCACTCAGTGATCTGTAAGCTCAGGTCATGTGACCCAAGTTATTGTGAGTAAAATTAAACGAGTAGAACTGTCCACAGTCCTGCCCTGCAGCGACAGACGTTTCCCTGCTCTATTTACACGCTCATTCTCACTGACTAACTGCTTACAGGCATACAAACCAACAGGGTTTTACAGCTTAACACGAAGCACCCCGACACTAAATTATAGCAGTATAATTTACAACACAAGTCAACAATTCTCTTAAACTATAGTTTAAGAGGAACTTGAATGGTGCAGCAACCTGTTACATGCCACATTGTTCCAGTTTATGAAAGTTTTAACCACACACAGACACAGACACATTGGTGAGCCACAGCCAAAATTATACAGTACATAGATGCAACATTTACTCGTGAATCAGAGGCTTGCAATGTCTGGATGGTAGGAGATTCTCATCACGCCCCATCAGGGGATTCCGAGTAAGGTTCTCCTTTCCAGATTCCACCACTGCAAGTAGGCTCGCCAGAGCAACCGGGGGTCAGCAGCAGGATGCATCCAGCACATCTGATTAAAAGCACTGTAGCGTGAATTCCAAAATCGCATTACCGGGAGTTCTCCTCCAAAGCAAACGCTCAGAGAATCGTTTCCAGGAGTAAACCAAAGCGGACCGACAGATCAATATACACGTTAACCACACCACGCCCAAACAGTGGCCATATATTCAACCTTGAAAACTACATGACCATCACCACCATCACCTCCCCACCCTTCCCAAAGGCTCTTTGTCCCCCTTCATCTGGCAGGAGGTACCAGAGCATCCAGGCCAGTTCTGCCAGACTAACAGCTTCTTCCCCGTGGCCATCCAGACCCTGGACTCTTTACTGACCCCCTCCACACAGATTTGGACATTAACTCTGCCATCCACAAGCAAATCTGTCCCCTTTGCCAGTTAACACCCATTACATATCAATATTGCTCTGATATTTATTCTGCCATTCATACTATTTATGCTCAGATCTGCTGCATTGGTCTAAATCCTAAACATTCCATTGTTTACTTGTACACTGCGTGCCGATGTTAATGTTTTCCCCTGCATTGTCCTGCACCTTACATATACAACCATTCAAAAGCTGAGGGCCATTTAGAAATTTCGTTTCCAATAGAAAAGCATTTTTTTTTGTCCAAAAGGACAAAAGGACACCAAGTTAATCAGAAATACGGTGTAGACATTGTTAATGCTGTAAAGGACAATTTTAGCTGGAAACGGCTGGTTTTTAATGTAATATCTACATTGGCATACAGAGGCCCATTATCAGCAACCACCAGTGCTGTGTTCCAAAGGCACGTTGTGTTTGCTAATGCAAGTTTATCAATTTATAAGGCAAATCTGATCATTAGAAATCCCTTTTGAAATTATGTTGGGACGGCTGAAAACTGGTGTGATAACAGGAGCAGTAAAACTGCCCTTCTTTAGATCAGTTGAGTGTCTGGAGCGTCAAGAAATTTTGGGTTTGAATGAAGACTCAAAATGGCCAGAAACAAAGAACTTTCTTCTGAAACTCATCAGTCTATTGTTGCTCTGAGTAATGACGGCTATTCCACGGGAAATTTGTAAGTGACTCCAAACATTTGAACGGTAGTGTATACAGACGCTCCTCTACTTACGAACGAGCTACATTTTAAACGGCCGCTCGTAACTTGAAATGTTCGTAAGTCGTTATTCAACATCATTTTAAGGGTACTCAAATCTACATGCATAAGTAAGTATGATATAAAGTCAATGCATGTTTTCTTATCCTAAAACGCATTGTCGCAATGAATGAGTATTTCGCAATAAGAACTAGACTTTGATCTCAAGAGTCTTACCAATACGCAATTACAAAGAACTGGGATGCTGGGAGTATGCAGGCTACGGCGCTGTGCGCCGGGAGTAGCGGCCGGAATTCGTACTAGGCAGAAATGGCGCACAGAACAAAATTCGATGTTGTGGACAGGAAACGGGAGCGCAACGAACACAATTTGGACTTGCAGTCCTCTTCATTCGTATGTGTGAAAGTTCCTAAGTTGAAAGTTCGTAAGTAGAGGAGTGCCTGTATAAACACCGCAGTCCAGGGGAACATTATTTCACATCACCACATGCAGTGTGCTGAATATGGCTGGTATGACAACAAAGGCCCATTTGCCATAAGGCGCCCAGCCTCACCTGGCTTCTTGTAGCTGACATAGATATAGAGCGCCAGCACGATGACGTTGGTCAGGAGGGCCGCCCACCAGTTGATGACGAACATGACCACGCAGCAAAGTACGGCACCTCCCAGCGACACCCACATGTTGTAGTACTTGAAGCTGGGCCTCCACCCTGTTCCAGAAAAGGGGGAGAAGAATCAGCAGGTGAGATGGGGGGAATCAAAGCTCTAGGCAGATAGTCCGTATCCTTGTAAAACGGCAGCGCTTTACTGCAGAACTGGGTCAAATTGACATTTAAATAAAAATGAACCACAGGTTCCGTGTCCAAACCAGATAATCTCAGCAATTCTCTAACAGCAGATTTCGAACAACTGAACAGCTGGTAGAACCCTCAGCTTCCATAAGCCACAGCACATCACACCGTACTGTAATCAGGCAGATTTACACACAAATTAGGGTGTGCTAGCACCGGTTAAAATCACTAAATGCTAACGGTATGCGTCAGCGATGCTGTGACGAGGCAAGCAGGAGTTTGTAATTAAATGTGACAGCTCCACACTGGGATACAATGACAAGCACGTCATCTACACAAGTCCAGGGTACCTATTGTAGGGTGTAAGTCACACCGTAGATTTATTTTCACACCACAAACCGTGGAGATTGTAACCTAATGCACAGATGACATGCTGCATATCTAACGTATCTTTATTTTATTTTTAAACCCTTTACATTCATTAAGTGCTGCAATCGTATCTGATGTTCTTCTGTGGCTTTGGCAGGACAAACAAATCGCAGTAAGGATGACCACATTATTTAAAAGCTAAAATTTAACTCGACGGCAAATTATAGTTGCTTTCAAACTCGACATTCCTAACCTGCGCTGGGCGCCCTTCTCTAACTCACCCATTTCCGCCCTGTATCCTGATTTTCCCACCATCAGTGCAGTCTTTATCATGAGGCCAGCAGCTGACAGATTTTAATCAAAATAATCAACCATACATCACGTTTATGATAATACTCCACTCAGACTGGCTCTAGCCCAGAAATGGTTTCTGTGTAAAGCAGAGAGGACAGATAAAGCCACGCACATCTAAAATCACAGCTAAAATCCGTCACATCGATGGCCGGGGTCTGATAGATCACTGACAGTTTAATTCCATGTCCACCCCCCAGCCACTTGTTTTGAAAAGGCAGTAGCTACATCACAGCAGTCCGGCTGAAACTAGAATGGCCGAATGGGTCCAGCCATGACGGGAAAGCTGCGAGACGCCTCGACTCCGGAGCCCACTCAGGGGACAGAGCAGACCGCCGCTCTTGTATATTTTTAAAAAATCATCCGAGAGGAAAGACTCGGCAGTCAAGTGGGTTCCGGGCGATCAAGTGCCAGTGATGGCACAGCTGACCTTTTCCAAGAGTAAAATAAATAAAAAGTACATCTTCCAAGAGATGCTAATAGTGGGTACAAATGTCTGGACTTTTGCATTATTACTTTTTTTGTTACCCTCCCCCCCGCCAGGAAAAAGCAGAAATAAGTCTGCCAGAACTAATCCACCAACAATTTCAGCACGACCGCCGTTACGTTTCTCCCAACCCCCCCAAAACGTAAACACCCTCACTGAGTGCTTGCTGAGTATTAATAGCAACCTTCCCAACTTCTGCTCCATGCCATTTAATGCAGGTTTCACCTCACTGCCAGACAGATGTCAGGATGTAAATGCATAATCAAACAGCAGGGTTAAATGAACCCCAGCCAAAGTGTCACCCCCAGCCTCACTTATGCAGTTAGATGCTAAGACCTCAATGGCAGAACTCTGTACAGGCTCAGATATGGCAGTCATAGGAAACCACTTTTATATGCATATAAATGACAACATTATTCAAACTCTTCTAAGAAAACAGAGACCTCTTGACTGTTCAAATGTCAACAGCCAGGCTTTAAAAACAGCCTTCATAAAGCCATTAAACAAAAGCTCGAACGGTGGCTAAATTACCCAGCATGCACTGCAAATGCGACTAACCAGATGTTATTTATTGTCCATGGACTGACCAGATGGGTGGGGCCTCATCTATTGCGAATGAGTGACTGCTATTGGTCAGTCATTTTTGGGGGTTTCTAAGTTCATCATGCAGCTTAAGCCTCATCTACTCTTCCTACCCCCCAAGAGTAAACAAAACAACTCCCTGATGCCCAAAAGGCAGAGCAAAGTATAAAAGAACCATTAACTAACCACAGAAAACTCTAGAGGATTAACAGCCATTGCGAGCAGACTACAAAGCCTCTGTCTGTCTTAAGCATATTGGCCGCTAGCACACATTTTTCCCTGCCAACTGAAGTGGGAGACGTTAATTAACAATTAAAATAGCAGCTTGTAATTAGTGACACTATGGACGACAGCACATCTTTGGATAGATCTCCGCAAGACAGCAGCTGCACACTAATTAACCTGTTGTGGTGAGCATTCAGCCCAGCCACCAAAGGTAAACGGTACCAATCTGGGTTTCGATTGGGTCTCACCTGGTGAGTTGGCTAGAGAGGCGTGGAACACAGAGAAGTTAATTAAGGCATAGGAGGCCAGGAAGAAGTTGGAAATGATGGGCGCAATGGCGTTCAACTCCGCTATGGGAAGGGAAAGAGAGACACCATTATTAAGAGCATATGGGGGTTTGTCTAAAGGCTGCCACGCAGTGTAGGATGACAAGCCTACCTATGAGAGTGAAGGCCAGGCCGATAACAAAAGTGAGCAGGTAGCCACGAAAGGGCTCGTTGTTCTTGCCATAGCCTTTGGCGAAGAAGTTCAGGCCGGGGTAAATGTTGTCCTTGCACAACGCCTGTGGAAAATAAGAGGGAGGAAGTCTCCGTTCAAACCTCCAGTGGCGTTCGGAAACACACCGGGAATGCGGGGAGGCGGTCGCCATGGAAACAGCAACGGTTACCCTCACACAAGCATGGCTCGGGGCGGGGAGCTCACCTGGAAGACTTTCGGCGCGCTGACCAGGGACGCCAAGGCCGAGGAGAGAGTAGCGGAGAAGATTCCGGCGGTGATGAGCGGCCCAAAGCCCGACACCAGGGTCATGACCTGTAGGAAGAGGAGAACGGCCTTCAGTCCCTCACTTAGGGGCACACTGCATCCCAAAACTTTGGGGCTGAATGCAACTGGGCAATTGCAGATGTACAATCCCAAAAACAACACTTGGTTGATATTTTAATGTGAAGATCACATGAACCACTCCTGCAATACAGTAGCTTGCACAGCAATGCTGAAATTGTAGTTCTTGTGGCGTTTTCTTCAGCAAACTGTTTTAATCTTAACTGACTGTTACTAAGCATGCAGCACATGTTATGAATTACAAAAGGTCATCAAATTATGCCCTTCACGGTGCTTAATATTCACTCGAGTTCTTTTCACATGGGGAAGGGGAAACAATCTGGTCCATATATAGCAAATTAAGTGTATATATTGAATGAGCTCATCGCAGGCAGAGTTCACAGCTAGGGTAGGTCATTAATCTACCTCAACTGGGACCTGTGCTACAGAGGAACATTATTAGTGTTGTTTCGTCAATGAGGAATTGCTTCCAAACAGTCCGAGATCTCACGCCACCCCAGGGCCGTGCTTCATGGCGGTGAACCGTCTTTAGGCACCCGTTTGCCACACCCGGCTTAATCCACGAGTAATTTGCTTTGAGATCCTCTAAGGTGAGAAGGCAGCCTGGTAAACCAGTCTAACCATATGCATCTCAAAAGACTCGTCCCTTCTGGCTAAACGTTTACGCTTTCTCAGTTGAAGAACAAGGAGCTTACACAGAAGACAAAAAAAAAAAAACGCCATTATTCCTTACGGATATTTTGCTATCAAGAAATCGTTATTTGATTTAATCAGCGGAATAGAATTGAGAGCCAGTCCCAACCACTTCTGCGGTTAAAGTTAAGATAACCCGGTCGTCAAGGGTTCACAGGCACCGAGGGATCAATTAGCTGTTTTGCTAGCCATGGGCGGCAGAGGGCGGGGGTCTGTGATGGCCAGTATATAGAAATAACGAGTGTGGCGTTTAAGACAAAGGAGGGCTAAGTGGTGACATAATAATGGAAGGAAGAAAGTCAAAGACAAACCCCTCTTCAGCTGACCACCACGCTCGTGGGGGGGTGGGACACCGAAGTCCCTTTGAGGCCCGTCCGCACCCTGACCACTCACGAATGACATCACTGTCACGGGAGAAGCCCTAAAAGGCCCCCTTTCAGCTCTCGGGGCAAACTGCGCCTTGTGACCCACAGCACAATCGCCATTATTCCGGAAACCTCCATTCCAGCTGGTCTTCAAGTTCCTTACACCGGTTTTCATTATTTTCCCTCCATTTACCAGGCATTATCATTTTATTGCTGTGTATTAATGCAGGACGCACACAATGAAAGCTTTCAGGAAGGGTACAATGGCCGGGCTTCCCGTTTGGTCAGGCAGCCTGCCGCAGACCCAGCGTACCTGGAAATCATGCTGGAGACCGTAATCGCACTTGCTGGACTTGCAGGAGGAGAAGTTGTAGCCGAAGCTGCAAGCAGCATCGGTGCAGTTGGCGGCGGCGCTGCCGCTGATGGTGTCATTGCCGCCTCCCGTGGCCTCGCGCACAATGCAGGACCCTGTGGGCAAACCAGAGGCCGCTCTGACACCACATAGGAGGGCACAGGGTCTGCAGGTGGTGCATCAAGTAGCTTAAGCAGTTTTAGCCAAAACACCCTACTCAGGGCGCTGAACCCTTGTCAGGCCAGCTAACACTCAAATATAAATTTTTATCCCAAGTGACAGATAGCCCTCGTGTATTTTACTTCTTCCGTTCTAAATTCTAGAATCTGTAGAATTTAACCTCATTTTGAAAATGGACTGGGGTCACTCCGACCCCCCAAAATAACACCAGGGTTAAGGTGAAGCCGATACTGTCAAATTGAAAATCGGTCCGGATGCCTGGATTTCTCCATAGAGAAAACATTCAGGAAAAGAAGAATTCCACCCTCACCAGCAGTGATGGCGACACCCAAGTAAACCGTGCCGGTTATCAGGATGGCCAAGAGCGTTCCTTTGGGAATAGCCATCTGTGGATCCTGAGGACACAGAACAGAACATCTATTTAAAGCACCAAGGCACAATAAGGAGCTGCAAGGAAGTTGAGGAACTTTGCGAGGAAGTTGCAAAAAGTGACTCTCAGTCACAACATCAGTTAGCAACCCATGTCCAGCGCCGTATTGGGACAGCCAAGCAGATGTTGTTACTTCATTGGACCACCAGAACTGTGGATTAAAACCCTAAATCTGTGTGGTTTATATTTCCAGTCCAGTGTTTGTGTGCGTTTTCCCCAGCTACTCAGGTTTCCAGCCACAATCCAAACTGTGGTTCAGGTGGAAAAACAGGCTAAATTGCGAAACAGGACTTTGATGCCCGCTGTGGTTGGAGCTGAGTGCTGTCAGTCACCCACAAGCCTCACCCATATCCCACTGGTTCCTCTACTGACTCCCACTGGGTTGAATTATACACTGACAATATGTAGTAATCCTACCCAGCACAGGACCAAAAGGCCAGTTTCTCGCTACTCATCTACCCTGGATGTTCAAACCTCTTAGACTATGATGGACATACCATGAGTGAGTGGGTGAAGACCATGACAACTATGATTACGTGGAATAGGACTACAAAAAAACAAAAAAAACTTATTTGTCATAGATGGGAATAGATAGTCCACAAATAATTCAAGAAACCATCACGTTTTGAGCTGAATTGTACGCAGAAGAACCACCCCCCCAGCCAGCTGGGATATATAAAAGCATACCATCACAGGAAAGCAAATTAAACGCATCATCCTACTCCTACAGTAGATAAGCTAGATAGCTAGATGAGGTTCTTTGTTTACCAGACAATTAAAACAGTTATCCTAAAATTAATAGTAGGCAATATGTTTTCAAGTATATCAACATCCAGTCCATTTGGGTACATTTAACAGTACAGTACAAATGTATTTGCATTTATATGCTAGTTCCTCTATTGAAATGTCCAAACAGAAAGAAGAGCAACCATTGGGGGGGGGGGGGGGGGTGGCTATTCTATGTTTACTACTGCAAAACAAAATTTTATATACCAGAAACGGGACACCTTTACAGCAACCAAACATCCCAAACAAGCAGCTTCCCAGGGACTCTAGATCCATTTCCAGTCATTGTTAACGTTCTAACTATAGCCAGTAGGGGCAAGCAGGTGAAAAATGTAGGGATCTGGGCTCAAAAATGACCACAGTGCCATGGTAAAATGTGCAGAAAAGGTATGCTATTCACACTTTGTGCTGTTTAGGAACTGCACAACTTAAACAAATGCTGCAGCAATAAAGCCAGCATCAGGAAAAACCAGAGCGACAATAAGTTCTCACCGCTAGGTCACCAGAGATGTTGGCACCAGCTAAGATGCCAGTGGCCGCCGGGAAGAAGATAGCGAACACAGAAAAGAACGTCTCCTCTTGAAAGTCTGGACCCATGTTCTCGAACATTATCTCAGCTGAGGGAGACAAACATGGAAAAAAGGTTATTTTAGACTGTTCTAGAGATGAAGCTGAATAATTCAGCTGGTTTAGTCTGAACATCCCTATGCAATCATCATTAGTTTAGGGACATCACAATCGGTTATGAAAGTAAAGCTTGACATTATAAGAATAACACTATTTGGGTGTAGCTCAAACCTTTATATCCCAAGAAGCCCTTGGGTTCCTTGGACTCCATATTAATGAAGGTCCCAATGAAGTAGTTGACGATGGCAGTCAACAAAATAAACAATAAGAAGATCTGAGCCTAAAGGTGAAAGAGGTGGGGAAATCAAACTCAGACCAAGGGAGTCATCTCAGAAAACATGACATTCATCTCCCCGATTCCTGGTCCAGCCCACAGTAGAGGATAACAATGCACACTTTCATGTGTTATGGACACCACCAGAGAACTATTCCACTCTGGGTGGAGGACTTGCATGTTGATTTATTACACGCACCTCAAAACAGAACTGGCCCTTTGTTTACCCCCCAAGGAATATTATTGTCTACAGTCTCCAAGAAACTGCAAGGTCCCTATTTCAAGCGAAGTCTGAAGAGCCCAATTTATGCTGTCCATGGTATTTTTTGTTCAATGTTTAGCTTCTTTCCATTTTGCAATGTTTACTGTCTGGACAATAATTTCCAAAATGGCATTGAGGCTACCATGAATCTTAAGGATTTGAAAACCGAAGTGCAAAAAGGGCAAAAGCCATAGCGTAATGTGTAGGGGGTGGTAGCAGTGACCTACAGATGAAGACATTGAACAAATTGAATCTCTGTGGAATTACTTTGGAAAAATGCAGCCCTGGGCTGTTACCTTGGCCTCCCACTCCATTCCTGCCAGAGAGATGGCCAGCAGAAGAACAATGGTGAGGCTCCCGATCAACCGGACATCATTGGATTCATCGATCATGATGGCGTCGGCACCCTGGGGCGGACATAACCTGGTTAAAAAAACAACTCCATGCAGTCCATGAATCTCCTGTCGCTCAACTGAACAGAAGCTACCTCACTTTAGGCTAAGATTCCCCAATTCCGGTTCTAGAGGATCAGTCTTTGACACACCTACTGATCCTGGCAATTAGCTGGGGAGTTGAATGAGGTGCGTTTGAGCAGGGAAGTCTGCAAACTGTCACTTCAGGGCCAGAATTGGGGAACTGTGCTTTAGGCCAATTTCCACCACAGGAACTTTTTCAGAAACCAGGAATTTGTCGCATTCCCAACACAGGAACTTAGCTCAATTGTAATACCTCTGAGGTAGTTCCTGAACCTTTCCAAGTCTACTCCATGGCAGATATTTGCTCAACCAAAAACTACAGGAGTGGGACTTAGAGCGATACTTTACTGATTGGTTGCACAAGCAACAGTTCCAACTTCAAAGTAATGCAGAAGCACAGGGAAAAGAAACCGAAGCAGTGGAGCCAAAATGGAACAGACAGAACTTTTTAATTTTGTTTTTGGAAAGAGTTGTAGCTACACAATGCATGCCTTTCTTAATGATAATGCACTATATAAGCCATTCCAGTCTGGTTTCCGTAAACGGCAAAGCACTGAGACAGCTCTTCTACGTGTTGTTAATGATTTCTTCTGGTCTGCCGATAGAGGTTCTCTCAATAGTCTCATCCTCCTTGACTTAAGCTCAGCATTTGACACAGTAAGCCATGAGGGACTCATTTCTCGCCTATCTTCCATTAGTATCACAGACAGCCCTTCAGTGGTTCAGGTCATATCTCACTAAGACAACAGTTTATCACACTGGGTCCATACAAGTCCTCCACTTCTCTTGTTGTGAGTGGTGTCCCTCTGGGATCAGTTCTTGGGCCCCTTCTCTTCCTAATTTACATCCTGTCCCTTGGTCAAATCGTTTGCCGATATGGCCTTAACTTTCGATGCTATGCTGATGATATTTAATTATATCTCAGTAGATACTCCTCCATTGAATCCCTTCCTCCGTCCTCCACCACTTTTAAAAATTTATTTATTTTTATTTTTGTGTAAAGCGACCTTGGGGTTGTGAAAGGCGCCACAAATAGATCATCATCATCATCAATCATCATGATTTTAATTACATTCAATGCATTAACCTTTTTGCTTGCATCTCCAAACTTCTCCCTCAGAAAATTCAATCTCTGCAATTCAACATAAGTGCTGTGGCTTTCCTGTCTTTTTTTTGTTTTAGTGGTGCAGCAATATCAAAATTTAACCAATACTGGTATATGGTTGTATAATATTGCCAATACAAAGTACGAGGGGATGTCAGCGATGAGACTTGCCAGGATTAGAGGAAAAACGTTACATTGTTTTTTATTCTGTGGAAAACAGAAGATCAGTGTTGTGCTTTATCCCATATACTCGGACTGCACCATCAATAGCCCCAGTCCCTCCAATAACTAATAAAATGGCTTTTGCAGCCCTCATTGTTTTGGGGTGGTGGTGTCGTTTCCTTGCTTAAGAAATTACATGAGTACTTTAACCTACAAATCTTTTCACATCTCCCATGCTCATTTAGCATAAAGATCCCAGTTCCTTTTGTGCAGTAGGAAAGTGACACAAAAGTGGCTCGGAACTACAAAGGTTCTGGTTCGAAACAGCCCATGAACCAGGTTCCTGAACTCCGGTGGGAAAGTCTCTTTTCACATAGGACAGATAAAAGATATATCATGGGCACTAACATGATAAGGAAGTTGTAAGAACTAAATCCTATTAATTTTAAACAAGTCAAGATAATCATTCATGGACAGAAGCATATATTTGTCGAGAAGGATTTATGGAGGAAATAGAAACCTTTAAAACTAGGGGGGCAGAGTTAGCCATGAATCAGCTTAAAATCAATAAAGAGAGAGACAAAGGCTTAGGATTTCAGCTACCTTGAGGATTTCCACAACAGTTTCAGCGAATCCCACAACATACATGGCAACAGCCACAGCATTGGCGAAGGCGAATATGAGGCCGATAGAGCCTCCAAACTCTGGGCCGAGACTCCGGGATATAAGGTAGTATGCCCCACCTGTGGTAAAGAAAGAATTTTTAGGCCCAGTGCATCTCAAACCAAAACAGACATTCTCAAAATCTACAATACACAGCTAGCTTTTAGGTTAGCTAGACCAGCTAAACGCCAGCCAAGTACAATGTGATGTAGCAGAGTTGGCCAGCTGCTTGCGATTAGTTGACCATGCTAAATTCATAATTCATGCACCTCCCACAACCACTTATACATACAGGGTCATGTTGAGCCTGGAGCTGATCCCAGGAAGCACAGGACAAGAGGTAGGGGACAGCCAGTATAGGATTCCAGTCCATTGCAGAGTAAATGCATAATAACATTAAATTAAACTAAATAGTAAAATCAATACCATAAACAGCAGACACGTGATTTATATGGTTGAGGCTAGCTAAAATGTTGAGTTTGTTGTGGTGACACGCCCCTCTCAAACTGAATCATCAGTACAGACCTAAGCACTAACCAAGAGGAAGCTATCCAAAGTTAACCTTCAATTTTTAATGTCTGCTGATCTCCTCGGTTCCCCTACCCGTATTAAATATCCAGACGAGTCACGGCTTGACGAGGGACACGCGTTTGTCTGAACAAGCTGTGCGATTTGTGGTAACTGAGGTTCCCAGGAAGACTGACCTTCCCACGAACACGGGCTGCTTCGAGGCAGTTTCAGATATGAAATCACCCCAGCCAGTGACACAAACGTCAACGAGCGACAGTGGCTGCACTCCTGGCGACGATACCCATCAACAGACACATCCTTCCATTTCCATTCTCTGAAATGCGAGATGGCCGAGCTCGTGCTCAAACAGCGGATCGCGTGCTGCGGAAACGCTAAAGGCTCCGGAACGCCGCAAACACGTTACACCAAAGGTGAGATGAGGCTGGGCTCAAAATCCTCGCTGGACTCCTCGCGAAAAAACGGCTGCTACATGATATCAGGGGCTTCTGCAAATGAGGCAAGCTAGCCGAGGTTCTCCTAACAACGCTAGAACAAGAAGGAAAATAAAGGAAACGGGTAAAACAGTCATAACGCTGTTAATATGATTATGTAATATTAATATAATTATGTAATAATTAGAATTGTTATTACAAGGCTGCAAGAGTTACAAACAAAATATGGGTAAAGCTGTGTATTCACAAGTCTACAATTAAACACAGCATTCTCATAGGATTACAAAATACCTGGAATAACTGAAAAGATTAGTTTCTATGGGGATTTAAATCCACAGTGCCCAATGGACCAGGAGAACCACGGGCAGTGTTACATGTGTCATGTGATTTCAGCCACTTCTAATTATAGACTAGCATCCGTCACTCACACCCCAGTCATGCAGACTGAGGACGGAAGATAGAGTGGCTGTGAAACATCTCGTCGAGGCTGACGACCTGTTCACTGATATTTCTGCCCGCAAGGCAAGCGAATGGTAAGAGTTCTATATTAAAATTAAACATGACACTGAAAAGACAGTTCTTGCTCCATCTTGACCTCACGTCCCTCTAGATGGCATTGAAAACAAAGCAAATCCAATGGTTTGTTTTCGTGTGCATCCTTGGCCGTCTCCAAGGGGATGCCGTGTGTCAGTATCACATCACTGCATCGAACAGGATCCAAGACCACTTTTTTCATACTGCAAAACCTCCACAAGTGACATGCTGGGTACTCCCCCACAAAAAAAAAACAAGTTGTATTTTTCCTGCAACTGGTTATAACTCCTGGGAGAGAAAATATTACATAACCTTATTCAAAATATTTTTTGAGTATCGGTATACATGGTTAGGGGCACACAAATAAACCATCTACTGTGTGCCAGATCACCTTGCGGGATCCAGGACATGAGGGGGATGATGAGATTAACAGAGGGACTCAGGCAGCCCTTTGCGATGGGATACTTCGAGGTCAGGCAGCGAGGCTGACTGGTGGCAGACGCATGGGGCTAGCAACATCTGGGGTTTACACGCCAAAAGTTCACTAAAAAAAAGTTAAAGGCTAAAACTTTGTAAGCTGCGGTTACATGTGCCCTTCTGTTGACCTCGGAGTAACCCAGCTCTCCGATTACAGTGGAAACGGTTTGGGGCCCATCTCTGGATGGGGGCCATCCCACGTGCCTTTATCCTTCACAGTTTCCCATCAGATGGATAACTTGACCCTGAACGGACACAGCTTGGGTACGGCAGAACGATTCATTACCAGTGAGGGTTTTTGGGAAATTTGTAATGCAAAATATAGAAGAGATGTCACATTGGCACGGACGTCGACGACGTCGGGCCTATAAAAAAACCACGCAGACACCCTTGGTCATTGGCTGACCTGCGTGGGTGTTCTTCATCCTCCAAGAAGACACTACTTCCTTTGTTAGGTTTCACCCAGTTTATTTTATCTTGATCTTCCTCAAGGTCGAGAGATTAAAGCATGGGGGCGATGACAGGCCGCGATGGAGAAAGTTAATTAAACTTTTGATTTTAGAGGTCAAACAAAACGTACTGGGCCAGGGACTATCTAGCCTTATAGTTGGCCAAACAAAATGAAATAAGGGGATTAGCAGAGCACAGCAAGCTGCTAAATTGGACTTTTGGAGATTTTTAAACACTAATTTTTCCTCCTTTTTAGAAACACAAGAAACTCTCGCGTACAGCAAACGGCCACCCAGTTTTAAAGGACCGCCTCGTCTTGTGAGAACCCTTAAACTGGGAAAAGCTTTCAAGATGACCGACCCTTGTACCTCCAGCTCAAGTGGATGATTAAATCCAAAATTCCCACGGTTGTCATAACCCATTCCCAGAAAGATACCACAGAAATCACCCTACTAATTTAATACACAGCAGCCAAAGCCTCTTATGCTTACGCTTGTTATGCCTCAGTAAATGAGCAGCACTGTGCTAGTTGCCCGTCTTTGCCATAACCACAGTGAATCCAACAAGGACCAGACGCATCCAGTACGCAGCTTGGCAGACTGGAGGCCAAAAGACTCTGGGAACCAGTATAATGAATAAAAAGTAAACAAGTCAGTAGCATTTTCTAGATCAATATAAATCATATTTAACCAACCTTGGGTGACGAGTACCACTTCCCTTGTTGAGAGTAGCAGCAGAGTAACAGTGATTAATGTTCAGAGCACTTAAAATGAGCATCCAGGAAGATGGGCGGTACGGTACGCACCTCCCCGCACAAAGCCGTTGGTCGCTATGGCCGACGTCGACAGGCCGGTGATGGTGGTCACGACCATCGACATGAGCACGATCACGCAGGACAGAGCTGGGAGAGACACAAAAACACAGCAAACAGAGCATCATGGGAAATCAATCCCCAGGATGGAGGGGTGGGGTGGGTCATGGTTCATGCAGAGATGGATTTTTAGTTTAAAAAAAGGAAACTTACTTTCACAACACAGTTACTATGACAATATACATTCCGTGCATCCTGATAGGCCAGGATAACCAAGAGGAACCTGCCCCCCCCCACCTTAGCTTTAAGCCGCCACATTTGCAGGGACTGTGTGAATACTAGCATGTTAGCCATAAAATGGGTTTAGTGGCAGGTGACTGACCACGAGCAGCGTTTCACACGAGGGTGAGGGACAGAACGGGGGGGTGGCATTGGGCTGAAATGTAGATGCACGCGGTAGGGAGGCCGGATGATCAAAGGTGGCGGAGGAGTCACCTACCAATGCCTGCATGGCCCACGATCCATGGCATGCGGATGAAGAGCATCACCCCCCAGATGTTCAACATGCAGCGCACCTGCACAGGAGAGGAGGGGAGGGTGGGGATGGGGGGAGGGGGCATATGACTGATTGGCCAATAGGCAGACAGCTACTCAAAAACACACCAATCCTAGATGGTAATGGTATGGTCAGGAATAGAGATGAGTAAACCAAGCTTTACAATGGATCTATGAGATCCAGCACAGGCAAAAAAAAAAAAAAAAAAGTGGCCCCTGCAATAGAAATTCATGTGTTTTGTCAGGGGAGTATACAGGGGTGGGGCCACAGGGGCACTGGCTGAAAGCTGATTGGCCCCTGGAGTCCTCCATCCGTGTCACTCTTATGCATCCAACGAAAAAAACAGAAAGAAAATCCTAGAACGCAGGCCTGCTTGTGTTATACTTTATGGTATCAGCAGCCCGATGGCATTTCCTCGCATAGAGCCACGGAGGATAACCCAGAAACCCACAGATGTACAGTGAGCTAAAGCAGATTCAGTCTGGATTCTTCATGTCACAGAGTGCAGCTCATTATTAGTAAAAGTCGTCAATAAATAAACAAGCAGGACTTGACCTTGGCCGACCTTGACCTCTGCCCTCCATGTTAAGGTGCTGCAGCTGCAGCAACTTAAAAACCAAATAAAGCAAAAGAGTCAAGAACGTCCCTCAGAAAACCACTCCGTAACATATCTGCTTACACATCCAGTGCCAAAAAAAAAAAAGTATTTAAGATTGAAGATAACGCCGATAAGGCCAAACTATACATGGCAAGAAGAAAGGGCCATAGGACGGGAGACAAAGGGACAGAATGGCACCGAGACTGGGGACAATGGGCCATTCAGGAGCTCATACGGATCACCACGGCACGCTGTGACCAAACCCCAGAGAATAAATGGCATTCAGCTTCTTAAAAAGCCCATTCAGGACGAAAATCACAAATTCACTGAGGGAACACCTGCGTGGCATGTGTGCGTAATTGTTGGGGAGGGAATCAGGTTACAGTGTGGTTATTACTTTGCAGTCATGCGGCAGCAGTGTCGCGGTATTCTGCCACGGCACTGAGACGACCCTCGGGGCAGGCAGTGGGCGTGATGGAACTCTGAAGCGCACCAATCAGACCTGCCAGATGATCTTAAAGCGTCACCTCCCACTGGTGCTCCTCAGTACAAGGGTTAGAGAAGGTGATTCAGACTTGAAGGCTGATGCCTTTCAAATTCTGTCACAGAGGCCAGGCAAGAATTTCCGCTTATTTAGTCAGAGGGGAAGGCGATGAAAACTAACAGGTCAGGGCTGGCAGCCAGAAGGCCGGTGATACGGTGATACTGTACTGTTCTCAATTTGACCTTGACTCTGACAAGGTTTTTCGATATCAACGGCCTGCCTGGTAATGTACAGGAAAGAAGGCCAAAAAAAAAAAACCTCTACGTACTTTGGCGCAAGTCAGTTTAAGATTTATCAAGCTCCGGAAAGGCAGGGAAGGGCATGATAAATGCATATTTCACATAATTCGGCCACGAGAGATTTACAACTACAACTTCCATTAAGACACCAAGGAGCGTGCAGACCATGGAATGAGCTTAATTGTTCATCTTACTGGCTTCTGAAACCTTTCTGGGGAGCCCAAACGTGGTGAGTTTAGCGGTACCACTAAAACACACTCCAGAGGGGGAAAACAAAACTGGCAGATTAGCTAAAAGGAATTGATGACTCTTCTCAGTTTCTTTTGAAAGTAAACAATAAAACAACACAAAAAAAAAAAAAAAAATAGAAATTATGGAAGTTTATCAATGCAAAAGCGCGGATGAGACACTCAGGTTTTGGTCTCTGGACAAAGCTACCCTGGGGCAAAATGTAGGTCAGCGAGATCGGGACCTCTAGCTGTTTCCATAAGGCTGTGCACGCCAATCTTCCCGGCAGAGTTATCACGATCACTGCCGGGCCCTGAGTAAGGACCCTAACCTCAGAAGCTGCAGGGACACTGGATGCTAGCAGAGCCATAGCAAAAAAAAAAAAAATCTCCAAGCTCCTATTAGGAGATGGCACTGTGGCTTTCACGTGGGTTATGAATACAAAAAAATAAATCAAAATCACATAACCGAGTGCCAATGTTTCCAAATCTGGTCCTCGGGCCCCAACAGCCGATCCACGTTTTTGCTCCCTCTGAGCTTCCAATCAGACAGTCCATGCTGCGCAAAAACATGGACTGCCTGGTTCCCTGAGGGCCGGATACGTCAATAAATTCAAACCTGTCTCACCCAGCTAGTTTAATTTTTCCAGTTTCTTAAAATGTAACATGTTTATCCTTTTTTTCTTGTAAAAGTCGGTTCACAGGTGTGGGGCGCGGAGGGCTGATTTCAGCGAGACTCACCAAGACGCCTTTGATCCAGCCAAACTTGACGGCGCCCTTGGGATCCACGGCCTCTTTGGCGGCGGCCTCCTCAGCAGGCGTGAGCTCATCGCCGTTGGCGAAGCCATCCTCGAAGGGCTCCTGCGGGCGAAAGGTGAGCACCCCTGTCAGAATGTGACGATTGCGTCGCCATGACAATGGCAACGTCGCGCTCCTGGAAGGTGAGGCCGCAGGACATTGACCATGGGGGAGACCTCTGGCGTGCATCAAGAGAAACTGAGATCATTTTGGCTGTATTATCCACCCACAGATCTGACCAAGGGGGTCAAAGACAGGAAGCCTCGTTTTACGACAAGACAATGGCGTGACGTGGACGGTGGGCACATGGGGCGACATGACCCCCCCCCAGGTCATGCTGCAGATCTCAGAGAAAGGGCATGTGGGATGTGGAGAGGAAAAGCTTTTATGAACATTCGAGACGTTTACAACATCCTGTATCAGGGCAGCAGTGGTGTTGCGGGGGGGCGGTGGGTTATAAAAAGAACAAAAAGCAAGGCAACAACTACTGAGGTCCTGCTGAGCCTTTAAGACCAGAGAATGTGCAAACATCTATCCACAGGTGGTGGGACAGGTGCTCTCAGGGGCTGATGGAAGTCTCAGAGAGGAAGGGGGAGGTGCTGAGAGTTGTGCTACAATAGTCCCCTCCTCAAACAAACATTGACATATGCTGAAAACAGAAAACATACGTCATCCTGATGCCGCAGGTAGGAAGGAATCGCCACACTGCAGTCTGACAGCATGACTGTTCTGTGCAGTAACGGGCACCAGCTGCGGAAGTAGCTGCAATTCTTGCCGTGATACATTAGAATCAGCCGTCCCGCTCTTAAGAGAAAATAAGATGCGAGTGTTTCTGATGTCCAGGGTCACTGCCAGCCACAGCTCCCCAAACACAGACAGACACACACACCGCCTCACAGGAAACCTAACTCCAGCCCACACCGTGTCCGATAAACGGGACGGCCATGCTGTTTGTTTCCAAACAGGCGTGCAGCATGGAGCCCCCCCCCCCCCCCCCCCCACTTCAAATTTAAAATTTGTTGAAGATATAAATGTTCAGGACCCCGTCTCAGGAGGCAAACTGGTTAAAACAGCCGTAAAACGACTTATGAGTGGCTACTACGGTAAATCTGAAGGGGGCAGTGTAGAGAACGTACGTGTGTGTGTGTGTGTGTGTGTGTGTGTGTGTGTGTGTGTGTGTGTGTGTGTGTGTGTATATATATATATATATATATAGTAAATATATATTTTATACAGGTATTTTATTACAGATGCTGGGACGAGCACAATGGGCTCGTGAATTATAGAACAACGTGGTCCTCCGGGATGGCTGCCAGCATGGCAACAAGCCCCGCCCATAGCAATGGCATCTCCCCAGCACCCACTAACCGCTGTCTAGGCCGTGTCCCGCCACCACACAGCCCCAACGAGTTGCACGCACGCCCAAATTTGGGAGGATGCCGAGTAGCGCCCGTTTACACCCATCACCAGCAGAGAAAACTGCCGGCGGCGAAAATAAAGCAGCAGGCTTCTACTGAGAGCCGTAATGTTTTTATTAAGCAGCAATATTACCGTGCACAAACCGTAAAGGCAGTTTGAAAATACAAACATGTGCGGCACTCACGCGTGCCTGCCTGCCCCACCCCCTCAGTTCATCTCCGAGGCTGCGGGGATGACAGAAGGCAGGCTGTCATCCTACACCCCTCCCATCGGGGTACTCACCCACGTGCAGCACTTTTTAAAGGACAAACCACAGTCCTCACTAGGATAAGCAGAAAGCAAACGGATGGACATTTACAGAACAATTGACCGAGAGGTAAAAATCAACTTTTCAGTATTTTCATGCTTGGAATGTCATTCACTTTTTTTACATTGAGGTCATATATAAGCCAATTACAGTGAACTAAATGAGAGGTCTAAACAAGAAGACAAATCCCAATGGGTGATTAAGAGAGTCTGCCACATACAGGCTGTTTGTGCCAATCGGCTGCTGCTGGACACGGCCTTCAAATTTGAAAAAAGTTTTACAAGAAATTGACAGAGGCACACTGGGGGGGGGGCGCGGTTTGCGCGTGGTTGTCGGCTCCATGACCCATCGGGGGTCAACCACTTTTAATTCAGGCATGCCTTATCAGGGGTCCCCACTGAATGCCTCATCTGTTTGGGGGAGCGCGTGCGGTAATTATATGCCTCTGGCTGGTATTGGGCAACCATGTGAAACCCAGGACTGGTGAGAGACAGACACAGACACAGACACACACTTGGGCTCAGTGGTCGAAATAACCGCCCAGCTAGGCCCTCCAGCGTCACGGCCTGGGCGAGCGCGGGGCACTTCCTGCCAAAATTGGGCAGTCGGTGCAACGCAATGTGACAGATAATCCCCAGGCAAAGGGTGATTACACGACAGCTTCCGATCATGGCCAAACCGCTGAGTCACAGACCTGGGGGGCATGGCCCCCTGATACAGCCACAGAAATGGCAAATAAATCTGATCCAGACAGATCTCCATGTGGCTATGCCAAGCACGACAGTGCACTAGTCATAGTATTATTGCACCAAACTTTGTGATCAACCCCTATCACTCCAAGCAGCAAACTTCAAAATGCATATAAACCCTCGTGCCCAGCCCCCCAGTTTCACACTGTTCTGGGTGTCACACTTTAAGTACTATGAAAACTATCCCCATCACTGCTGCTGCACGTCGTGGTTCAGGGGGAATGTTCCTTATTGCCATTGTATACTTGTGGATGCTACGAAAGCCCACTAAACTTGATTTTAAAAATGCTACCTTATTGTTAGCTCCAGCTAACGCTTTCGCTGTAGGCAAGAGCTGTTCAGCCTTTGCTCCTGTGCAGTCACAGTGACAAAGGTACCGTTCCATACGCATTCCAGGCCTGGCCATTTTGAGACTGCAGAATCCTAACCCCACAACTCAAATTTCAGACTTATCTATACGCCCCGAAGAATGTAGCAGTTCGGGTTGGGACCAGCAAAACCTCATAGTTCCTTGTTGGTCATCCACCTCAAAAGACAAGATCCTTCCCCGGGATCCTTTACCCCCTTGCCCTCACTGAGGGTCTCTGCCATTATGGGGCCACTTGCTCCATTAAACAAACATTTCATGGCAAACGGACCCCCAGTCAAGCAAATGACAAGAAAACGACATCACCCACACCTCAAGAGACAAGTCTCCTACGCATCGGGCTCTGAGGAATAGCTGGCACTGCATGTTAACCATTTCCGCCTGGCAGAGGTCATGCCAGAGAGGGTCCAGGGAGTTCCTACCATGCATTACGTCTATCAAAATGGGTGCAGGATTTCTTAAAGGCGTTTATAAAACCCTGATCTCAAATTATTTGTTTTTCCGGTATTCAAATCTTAAACACTTAAGACTGTCATACTTTTTAGTCCCCAGAAATCACTCCTGAACAGCTAAGACACTACCCTAATCTCATGTCAACCACTCACCCCCCTCAGATGTTCCTCAGTATTACGCATACATCTCCAGATTACCACTTTTCCGGATCTCTGATTGGCCACAGAACAGTCCAATGATGTCTATTGCCCACCCAACCTGCATGTTAACCAAATGTAAGCAAGAGATCAGATTTTTGCCGTACAGCTTATAAAAGAGGGTAAGAGGCAATTGGCATAGCCCCTCTGGAGTACTATAATCTCCATTTTTGGGCACTGGATTAGCAGAGAACCAGCACCAGGAACCGGCACTCCTGTAAGGATGCCAGTTGCCTCCTCTTCCTTCCTGTAACATTATACAGTGATGATTTACCACAATTAAGAGGCTTAAAAGCGGGCAATCGAGTTGAACGGAGTGAAGCTGGGGCGATGGCAGAACACCAGGATCCACCCGAAATACTGATCTTACTCTCAATTAACAGAGTCATTACTTAAACGAACATCCCAGGCAACATCCCAACATTCAGTTAAGGACAGGAAATGACCTCACAAAAGGGACAGTTTTTCATAAACACACCCAGCACTTAACGTGTGACCTCATACCGTGTTAGCCCTTCCATAACAGGACACCTGTTTTCCTTGTCTTTCATCTTGTACATTTTCTCTATGTGGATGCCTAAAGAGCCACCTGCTGTCATCACACATGCCCACTCCCTCTGTTAACTGCCATCCCAAAAATACTCCTGTCCCTCTCCCTTCACCCCATCCCCTTATCACCTGCCTCTATTCACTGTCCTATCCGGAATGACTCAAGACATCCTCGCACTTGGTCTGGTTGCTTTGTACTGTATGCGAGCTCGACTGTCACCCCTCCTCTCTCCCCAGCTGGTCTGCGCTCGCATTGCACTTCCAGGCCTGAGCACGCTTTCGTCATCACCGTGCGACGTTATGAGTTTAAACAAACAGGAAGACAGCACAATAGTCCATGATTGATGTCCTTTATTTTGTGGCTTATTTGGAGTTGAGCGTGATGACACACAGCCCTCTTAAAAATTTAAAATCGAGTATGCGATGCAGCGATCTTCACTTAACATTCACCTTCTGACTTCACAGGGCATTCCTGTTGATATTTCAGACTAGGAACTAGGAATTTCAGAGTTAAGAGTTCAAATAGAACTTAGTGTGAGCTCACCCTTACACACTCAGCTTAGAAGACTGACAGTACTTTAAGACATATCTACTTAAAAGGGCAGTGGGCAGACGGCCCCAGGCATCTTCATTCCATTATACATGACATAAGACTAATAAAAACTCCACAAGAAAAGCACCACTATTGTTAAATGTATATGCAGTGTGTGCGTGTATCCTCTCAAAAATGTAACACAGACACACACACAATTTTACTTTTGCCGACTAGTGGGATTGGGATCAATACTTGGAAAATTACTGTAAATTACATTTAAGCCTCCACAAACACAGCCATGCCTGTCAAGTGCGTACAAGCGCAGCATCTGGCAGAGAGACATAGGCTCGTTAGGCTGGTTTGTTCGCCCAGTCAAGTTTACAGCTTTACTAGATAACGACCAACCTTTTGCTTTTATTCCAAATGCTAAATTCGTCGCTACAATTGTTGACCTCCCCCCCAAAACACGGCTAGGTATGCTTTTTGCCACAGGGGGATTTGACAGTGGGCCAGCCGAGCCAGAGAACTGGGCAGGACGGCCAATCAGGGTTTATGAAAGGGCCCCACCTCCTCAGGGCAGGTGCTAACGATACACGTAACAACGCTCCACTCACCGGTGAGGCAGGGAAACCACGTGTTTTGGGGGCAGGAGAGCATTCATGAGCAGATCTGCATGATGCGTGACTTTCTTCTGCGGGTTTAACCCTGAGCTTTGAGCACCATCTCTGACAACAACATTCCATAACCGGGGTGGGGTTACCAGGAAATATGAACGATTTAACATCGATGTAAGCCAGAATTCATTGGAAAAGTTACTGTATAGCACGCAATGTGTGTAGAAGCCAGGGCTGGGCAGTAGTCCATATCGAATTTTTACAGTATATCCATAATTTTTCAAAATAAGATAGGATGACAATACAGTTTATAAAAAAAATATACTATAACTGTGCATTGCACAAAATTAGGGCTTTAAAGATTTTTAATAGAAACAAATAGAATTCCTTCCTGGTTGTAAACAGTGCAAGAGCTTCAGTTGTCACATTACACAGAATCCCAGAATTCACAGCTAAATCAAACTGTTGTTAGAGGGGTCTCACGGGGAAGAGATGGAGGGAAAGGTGGGGAATCATTTTTAAAACATCGTTAAAAATATAATTAGCAAACATTTCTCATTTTATTGAAGGTTAATACCTTAAAAATGAGGATCTTTTCAGTTACACACACATTTAATGGTGGTCAGGCTTCAAATTTTAGAGCCATTTGCTAATTAGGTTTTAGTTTTTTTGGTCATAAACATTCACCTTCTATTTTGGAAGCAATATTAGAAATTACATTGGTGGGAAATGCTATAGTAACAGCAAGAAGAGAGATTAAACGGTAAATGCTATGTATACACATATTGAATACTTTGTGTTTTAAAAGAGCAATATACAATACTAAAAGATATGGTATAAGCTAATCATTTTACATACTAATTCACCCTTATAGCAGGTACTAGAAGGTACCTCCATGTGAATACAAACTCAATCCTACGGCTACCAATAAAGAGGTGGCCATCACTCTCCACGGTACAAATAAATCCTTCAGGAACTTATCTGGGATGTGTCAGGCCACATTCCAGACACGGTGTTTAAAAAGGGAGATGTTTCCAGACCGGGAATCCCACCAGCCGATGTAAGCAGCACGAGCACAGGCTGAGTTTGCGTAGCGGATGGCGACGATAAGAACGACGAGGATTCAGAAGAGCGGGCACCATCTTCCCCTGTACACAATGACACCACGGTGACCCCTTTCGCTGTCACGAAGGCCCGGGTTCTGGTCCGGCAGGCGGCCTTCAAAACCGCTGTCACGACACGGGCCCATCGCCAAGGTCGTGGGCATTTTGGCACACGCGGCAATGACCATCTGCCGCCTCTCGGCACATTACCAGAGCGAAGGAAGTGCCTCTATTCACCTTGAACCCCCACAGTGCCCGAGCGCAGGGGCCGCCGTTCATCGTGAAGCAGAACCTAGAACAAAAAGAGAACAGGCCAAAGTGGACCCATCCTGCATCTTCAAAACGCTTCAGGGAACGCGTGGCTTTTTCCCCCCTCATCTCACGCATTCGCGAAGAAATAAAGCTGAATGGCAGGTTTCAGGTCACTCACCCCTTGAGGAAAAACTCCAGTGCAAAGTCATAGCAGCACCCCCTCCACCCCCAACCCAAGTACTGGCTGACTAGAGGGGATAAAAACTACGTCACAAAAGAATAAGGACAAAGAAAAAAAGGATAATGACCATTTGTTTTCCCAAAAAGCTCAAACGAATCTCCAGTATCAGCCTCCTTTAGTAAGACTTCACAGAGGACGTTCATTATGGTAGCAAGTCAATTACACTCCAAAAAAAGCTCTCGAACAATACTGAACACCGAGCATCTTTTTTTTGAGAATAACATATGAAACAAACTAGGCAATAAAATTAAAATTTATCTGGGCATTAAGATTGAGGCTGACAGACTAGAAGAAGCTGCATGAAGATGCAAAGGGGTTTCATGCGTAGCCTGTTATTAATTGGCAAATTAACAGGGCAAGAGTTGCCTTGACATTTAACAAGAATTTAAAGTTTTCCAATTGATCCCAGTAATGTGAATGCAGGATGTTCTGCAGAACCCTTCCAGGACTTCAGCCTGCGTCAGAGTCCACAGCTCCTGCCTGCCAGGTCTGAAACCTCCTGGGCTGGTCCAGAACTAGGCTGCATTTCAGGTCCGCCCTGTAATGAGCCGGTCCCGGGAGATTTGCTCGCTGCCACGTTGGAAATGAACATTTTGCCCTCGCCGTTCCCCAATAACGTCCAGAGCGCCATTACCCGAGCCTCCACAAAGCGGCCTTTTCAGAACACTTCACCTTGAACAAGGAGTAAACTATATTTGCTGCTCGATTATAAAGCCACCTTTGTTTTCAGCAAAGCAGGAAGCTGTACGACAACTGCAGTGTGAGGACACCAAATGGCACAGGGACTGAGGCAAGGAGACTGCCTCCTACATATAGGGTCGTTTCTTGCTGGTACATTTTAAATCCAACCAGGTCATGAAACGGATTAAGGTCCATGATGACTAGTAAGCCAGGACAAGTGAGGAGCCATGAGAACATCACCATTCTGGTCAGACAGTCCAGAAGATGTGAGATTCTCGGCATCACCTAGGGGATGTCAACCCCAAACCTCCAAAACAAGCCATGAGCCAGGGGTGGGTCTCATCTCCAGACTACGTCCTAAGCACACTTGGCCAGTCTCACTCTTCCAGAAGGGAGAGGCGACTTTCGGAAATCTAGGCAAAATTTGCCTCCAGTCACAAACAGCATAAATCCACGATAAAATACCCTCGCAGTTAATCTGCCGGACGAGTCTGTGCTGAATTTTACCCTAATTTCTGTACTTAAGATTTCAAAGATGCACAGAGACAACACGGACTGCCCTCAAAAAAATATCATTTTTGAACAAGATGGGAGTAACGAATTCAAAGCCAGTAAACATTGTGAAGACCAATACCCTAAAAGACAATGCCCCCAAGAGGTTGGCTGTGGTGATGCACCACAGAGGAAGCAAAGCAGGAAAACGTTACACATGGGAGTTACATCGTCACTGAGGACAGGCAGTGAGCCCACTAGCAGAATGTATGGGCTGCAACAGAGGGGCAGGGAAAACACATTTACCAGGTCTACTGCTATGGGATTTTGCCCCAAAATCACATGCCTGGGGGTGGTGTGTGGCTTAGTGGGTCAGGACATCATGCCTATGACTGGAAGGTCACCGGTTCACTATGGAAAGCCTGGGATTCGATTTCACTGTTGGAGCTCCAAGCAAGGCCCTTAACCTGACAGGCTGAGTCTAACTAAAAAAAAAAAATTAAAAAAAATCGAGACAGGATGGGGTCAAATCTACCAACAGACTAAACGCCAGTGAACAATCAAATTTGTCATGGTCGCCATGCAACTGCCTTGACAGGTACATGAAGAACCTTTTCAGAATTGTTCAGAATAAAGTCAAATCTCACAGGGACAAATTTTCAGAATTTTACCCAAAGGTCTCACAGTAAAAGCCTGAATACTGTTAGCCACACTCCAGTGTTGGAAACCTAGAGAGCAAATCCCTTTGCGGTTATGATCCAGAGGCTGTTTCGGCTGAATCACTTTTGTTTGTCAAAAGCTAGGGATTAAGGATTCACATGTGACCATTTCCCTTAGAGGTCCTCTGGCACTGTGGTCATGGCACCTACGGGGTGGATCAGCAGAGAGCCAAAACAAGCATAAAAAGTGGTCCTCGCTACCAGGACCCGATTTGCATGTGAACCGTCTGCATTATCTGTGCACTAACAAGGGGAGCATTTCGCAGGCGCATCCTATCCACTTTATATTGCAGTTGGAGCTCATTTCGCAGAATCTAAACATGTTCACTTTCCATGGGCATTTTCTGACGCAAATGCACATTATAGACATTCACGTTATTCAAACACCATCTGAAGAAAAATGCTCTCTTACGGTATCATCCCCCTTCCGTTTTATTTTTATTTATGCAAGATTGTCTTACAGAAGTTCCAACAAAATTGAGTTCCAACGAAAATACACTTCTCCTTATCAAAACACCAACCCACTCATTTCCTACACTGATACGGTCATTCGAGAGACCTGAACTCACACCCCCACCCCGCGGGTCGTACCTCCTTGACAACAAAGGCTCCCATTGTCACAGGCGCCAAAGCCATCACTTGCCGTACCGCATGATCAAAATGGTAATTTAAAACAAATCTAAAAACAACAGATCTTAAGAGGGTGGAGGTTTATTATCTCCATCAGCACCGCTACTCTGTCAGCCTCCTCCAATTTTATAGAGAATGGTGAACCACTGATAAAAAAAATAAAATGGGGGGGACAGGATCACAGACCATTGGCCAAGCTCCTGTTGCAACACCAATTCTGGCATATGTGGTGGAGGGAAGGGGGTGCTGCTACAGTGAAAGTGTACAGCATGTTCCTTAATTCTCAAGGGCACTCTCACCTATTGATTTCTGCACAATAACGCAAAGGGAAGCATAAATGAGACTTAAAGGAACTCAACAGGCACCAGCGCAAAGACCAACAGCACTTTAACATTTGTGGGAGAACCCGGGTCTTAGGTTTGCGCGGCAGAATCTCATCCATTAAACACAGTCACCACCAAATCACACCAAGAACCACCCCAAGAACCTTCAACGTGTTCAAGATGTCAAAACACACCCACACAAAAGTCTGGCTTCACCTACAACACAAACCATTAAAAAAAAAAAAAAATTAAAAAAAATGAACATCTGCATTGAAAAGCGCCGGCGACTGAATATGGCGTTTCTTGCAGCGGAACCTCAACCCCTCCAACCCCCAAGTGCTTTCATTTCTCTTCAACTCCTTCAGTGACCTGACGGCACTCAATCCCTCACGCAACCTAGCGACTCTCAGCACGATCAGGCACACAACACAGAGCCTGCTCACACTCCTGAAGTTCCCCCTGTTTCTTGAACCCTCTAAAACAGCGTTTCCCAATCCAGTCCTTGGGGACCCACAGATTGTCCACGTTTTTGCTCCCTCCCAGCTTCCTGTCAGACAGTTTTTGCGTGAGCTCCCTCACGGCAAAAAATGTGGATTGCCTGAAGACCAGATTGGGAAATACTGCTCAAGAACATGGGCTCCCAAACATTGCAGCCCACGACCCCCGAAATAACTTCCAGTACCAGCAGCTCATGACCCACATTTTACCGACAGGAACTGTGGGTTCCCCTCAGTAGATTTACCACAACCGACCTGTTGTGATTACAGTTAAAAGAACATTTTTTTCTCATTTTTAAAATGTTATAAACAAACACTTGGAAAACCCCACCCCCCCACTTTAGAACACTTGGAAATGAAATACCGCGTGTTCGTGTAAGGTGCCAAATCGCTATTGATGGAAAAAAATGTCTGCAGCAGTAATTGGCTGAAAGAGCTCCTATGAGATGGATCAAGACGCTAAAACACACAATTCAGCCTTTGTCAAACACTTGGAAATGATGTCTTTATAGGGGAGGTCGACCAAAGTACTCCAGCAAAGTGTAGTTTGCAACAGAGACTATTCTGAAATTCCGCACACACTGACCTGTTCCAGACAAACATTCGGAAGCAGTTATAGAAAAAGAGGGCCATTCTGATCCGGCTCGATCGGGTCTGATCAGCCTGACGCTGCGCCCTCAACAGGAAACTGGTTACATTGACACAGCACTGGTGTTGACCTTTAGCATATCCTTTCTGTAGAAACAGTGTTCAAACACAGAGGGCATCAAAACATCAGTGAATATTCATCTATCACTATAACCAAATTGACATTTCAAATCATATTCCCCCACCAGCACACATGGACACACCACCATCATGTTCTCTGCAAGAAAAACAATTCTAATGCAGAACCAATACACAGTAAGCTCAACTTTCACTGCATGACCATGGGGATTGTGGGGGGGGGGGGGGGGGGGGGGGCGAAGGCTAGAATGTGGTAAATAAAAGCACCACAGCAAGCTGATCTTTGATCATCATTAAGATTAAGACCAAATTCTGTGCCCATGGTGGCAAACAGATATCCTGATTGAATCACACCACTCATGTTCATGCCTGACATATTATCTGTGAAATACACAGCAGCCTCCTAAACGTACTTTTACATCCTGCTCAGGTCTTCGCCGATCTTCTGGTCCACAGCGTTCTGCTCTAGCAACACCTGATGCTGAACTTCACTGTACAGTCCTGTACTCTGCCCAAAACTCATGGAGATCCTTGATAGCGACCTGTGTGTGACACCTGGAATGTTCCTCAGGGCAGATTAGTCACATGCTGCTATTAGGGGACCCCCACTTAGGGCTCCCTCACTGAAGCTGAAGTGGACTTCTTCTCTGCAAGGAAATTGCAGTCTGGTGGACATGCTAATCATATGAGACTCTTAGGAAGTGCTGTCAGCAAGCAGGAAGACGAGGTGGATGGACACATTTATCCCAGCTACATGATGGTTAAGGGTTAAGAGCCTTGTTCAAGGACCCAGTGCAGATGTGGCTATTCCGCTGAGCCTGTGGTGATGGTGTCTGGTGATATCAACAGGGTGCAGGAGGTGTCAGAGTGGTAGGTGTGGTCACTGGTGGTGTGGGTGTGGGAGATGAGGGTGCAGGAGGTGTGGGTGCGGGAGGGATGGGTGTGGGAGGTGTGAGAGTGGGAGGTGTGGGTGCGGGAAGTGTGAGTGTGGGAGGTATGGGCACAGGTGGTGTAGGTGTGGGAGATGAGGGTGCAGGAGGTGTGAGTGTGGGAGGTGAGGGTGCAGGAGGTGTAAGTGTGGAAGGGGTGGGTGTGGGAGGTGTGAGAATGGGAGGTGTGGGCACAGGAGATGTGGATGTGGGAGGCATGGATCTAGGCGGAGGTGTAGTGTTAGTTGAGAGTGGGGGAGGAGCAAGAGGTGGATGGAGCGGAAAGAAAAGGGAAAGCTAATTTTATTGTAGTTAATGGTGAGGAAAGAGAGGCAGAAAGAGACTTCCTTATCGAGCGGGGGTGGGGGTGTATGCTCCATTTACCACACGAATCACAGCTCTTCCTACATTCGAAAGCCGTCCACGAAGAGATATGGCCAGAGTGAGGGGGTAAGAAGACAGCTTTGTAGGCGTTTTCTGCAAGGACGGGCAAGGACCACCCCCCCCACACAAGCCCCACTGTCTTCCATTCCCTGAGGTCTCCATTGTGTCACCTACCCCCTTTCTGCTGTCTGACCGTCCGCTGCTGCCAATCAGGGTCACTTGATTAGCTATGAACAGTAAAAATGCTATTCTTATCCACTTTTTAGACATGTGCATTATGATGAGTAGATTTTAACGCATCACATGTGACATGAACATTTCCCACACAGACACACTAGACCAGCGAATTCAACGGCTGTGTGTAGCTTTTTCAAGTGGGAGGATCCACGTGTTACTCCAGGAACGTCAGAGGGGACCCTGAAGCATTTCTCTGTCAGGACAGAGTGTGTCACGTTATTTTAAGTCTTGATGATGTCACACTGGAATATGTAAAGATGATAACCATTAAGAATCAACACTGGGGAAGCGCACCCTAACAGACCTGTTACATGCTCCTGGAACAGCAGTAATGCTGACAGGGATTTCTGTAAGTGGAGGACCTTATGGTGACCAGAATCACGAGTGCAAGCTGTGATAAAGAGACATTGTTCAATGCGCAGGGTGAGGAGCTTGTCCTTGGATGGATTTGTGGTGAAACACTCTGTGTTTCAAGCAACATGATTATATACTTTCCTTTCTGATGTTACCTGTGAGGTCAGAAGCTGGACACTGAGCCCAGTTACTCCTTTCTTACCCTGTCAGCTGTACCATGCATTAAAAAAGTGAGGGTCTGCATTTCTATTATAGGTAAAATGCATTTAAACAGTTTGCATTATTGTTAGAATAATTAAACTTCACTAACATAAAGCACTTTGTGGATCTCGAGCTGGGGATGTAGGGGAGGCTGACTTTGCTCTTGCTGGTGGTTGGGCCAAATTTCCAGCGTAACTAAAGCGCTCGCCTGTGTACTACTCTAAAGTGGGTTCATTCTGCGACAAGCACTTTCTCACTTGACCACATTCGTATTCTCAGATTTACTGTGCAGGAGGAGTCATCCCCAGACTTCCATGAATTCACAGTGGAAAACGGGAGCGAACAAATATCAGCACTCTCTCTGAGGCTCCGTGACTCCCCACACATACTTTATTTTAATAAGGGTTGTGGTGTATGAATAAGATTGCTAATTTTCCAGCATTAAGAGAAAAGAGACAGTCCCTTGTGGTCCACATGGCAGGTTTGTGGAAGCTGTAATTATGAT
>JAAGVU020000113.1:2914294-2928586 GCA_011763525.2 Mormyrus iriodes
AACCCACCACCACCCACCCCTCCATACAAAAAAAAAAAAAAACAAAAAAACCAACAACAACACCCCACCACCGCCCGCCCCGCCCGGCGGGGGGGGGGGGGGGGGGGGGGGGGGGGGGGGGGCGCGTGGGCTAGGTGACTGCAGCTTGAGACATTCCAACTGCCTCTTTTGCTCCAGAGGACAGGCAGTAAGAGATAGGCGGGGGGAGCCACCATAAACAGGCCCACGTCACTGAGACAGGACTGCAGATGCGCTGCTCGTGCCGGGCACCACGCTACGGCAAACTATCAGCTGCTACTACTTCCTCTTCTCCCACATTGCAACTCCAATCAGAGGCCCCGGGTGCTCTGCTACGTCCTGACACCCTCTAGGTTCGTGTGCAAAGCACGGAGAGAGCGAGCCAGTAGGAACGAAAAGGCAGCCTGATGCTGATCTTCCGCAAAGCATACACTGGTGGAGGGAGGGATAGGCAGGGATGTAAACACCGTACTATGTGGGGGGGCAGACTAGCCATTCAGTTGCGACAGACAGACAGCTATATTGCTAATTCCTGGCTCTTTCGCAGAAACAGTCCTCAGGAGTAACACACACACACACGGCAAAGAACACGTTTGCATGTCATTAGCACACATTCACACCTTTACATGCACAATAAGAATGAAAATGCAGAGTCCGATCAACATGCTTATGCCACTCAAAAACAAAACAGAACAACAGTGCCATGCGCCGCCACGCACTAGACGGGATTACCATGTGAACGGGCAGCCGCCGCAATAGCCAGGGCGGCAGCACAAAGAGCGTGCCGAATGGCAGGAATAAAGGAGCGCCGGTGCGGTGAGCATCAGCCATTAAACATGCTAACACCGCAGAAGGCCAACGTCGGGAGGCGCTGCGGGCAGGGCTGCTACCCGCGCAGATGGGGGCTGAATGTCAGCTGGATGTTGGCGCAGCGTTCCGGATGCTGGATCTGAAAAGCTGCCTGTAAGGTCCCTGAAGGAAAAAAACGCAGCAGCAGGATCTAATAAACCTGCCAGCCACATGGACGAGAGCTGGAGGAAAGGGGACACCGCTGGCACCAGCAGCAAAAGATGGGGGCCTTTCATCGATGAATGCAGTGGGGGGGTTGCTTCAGTGGTCACCTACTCTGGGTGAAGCTTGGGTGTTTCATGAAGACAAAGAGGACATTCGCTGGGGCAGGGGGATTCAGTTACCCACACAGATACACACTAAAATTACAAAATATTCCGCTGCCACAACACATCCATTGTGCAGCTGGTGGAGGTCATTAAATTTAGCAGCCGGATTCAGACACTTCGCAGAGCCTGTAGAGTCACACCACCATGGCTGTGGCAGGTCACAATTTGGATCGTGGAATAAAACTATACTTTCAGGACCAAAACAAACAAGACTGAATATTCAAACTACTCATAAGAGGTAAACCAACAAAAAATAAAAAAAAAATCGGCACGCACACATCAAAATTCCCAAGGGCACAAATGTGACAATGGTGGGCTAAGAACACACACACACACACACCTTTTCACGCGAGGTCACCAGAAGCAGCCACCTGTCACACAGCAAGAGGGAGAGAGTGAAGCAAGATAAGCTTAATTAGGGGAACAATTACTTCGGCAGAGGTGCTTAGGTGACACCTGGCCTCCAGGGACAAGGAAGGCTGGGACACCCTGAAACAAGCCGGGGGGGGAGGGGGGCTGCTTTCTGGGACCCCAATTAACATCACATGCAGTACGTGTTGCTTCACTCTGACACTGCCTTGTTAGCGACTCGATTGCTCGAATGGGTAAAAGATGAACTTTGAAGATGGGGGCCCCTTTTTTCCGCTGGTAGATCAGATAGCACAGGAAAGCAGAAGTGCGGATGGCCCGGGTGAAAATAACGGGGCGAGAGTCTTGCACAAGCGTGGCTTAGGGAACTGATGGGGGACAAGGGGGCAGGTCTGTGTCCCCATCTCATACGACATGGAAAATGCTGGCATGGATCAGGTGACTCTTCAGTGCCTCGGAAGGGCTTGGTTACACGCGAGACATCGTGTGTCTTTTGTGTGACCTCTGCGGTCGTGATTTGGTCACCCATAATAGCACTGCAGACAGGTGCCTTCTGCAAAGCACCCACGATGCCTGCAAATTAGTGAAGGGCGGGCGTGACGTACCTGGGGGTCTCCCCACACACCACCAACCCCACACCGGGCAACCGACGGACCGCTAACTAATGGGAGATTCCACAGGCGTTGATTCAGCTCATCATAATCATCGTCATACGCGCTATTAAAAAGTCACGTTAGTTGCACACCTCTACTCAGAGAGACAGATCTTTATCAGAGGAACAGATACAGGAACTGGCTGCTTGCATAGAGGAGACAATGTGGCAGACCAAGCCTTTTTTAACTTTCGCCATTACGAAGCAGTGCTTAAAACACCAGTACAGCATGACAAATTGTGTCCAAGGCGTAGGGGGTTTGACATAGCAAGGAAATTCAACATTGAATAAGAATGGTGCAAATTTAAATCAACTTATAAAATGGAAGTGGGAGCATGAATAGAGTGCAGTTCGGGGCGCATTGTACAGCCTGTCCCTTGGCCACCTGCCACCATGCACTTCCTACCCACACCCAAGGGTGACACATGACCAGCACGTACCATCGGTGTCGGACCGGGTCATTCAAAACACGCCATTGTCTGGGGGAAACATAAGCCACATCCAAAACAATGCCCTATTAAGAACAGCCTGCATTAATGAAGGCCACAGAGTGGGGGGGGGGGGGGCTGCATTGGTGAGATCACAAGTTCGATTATGCACCATGTAGGAGGTAGATGGACAGATAAGTCGAACTACATCATATCTAGGACCAAGCCAACAATGGTAGACCCAACATTAAAGCGACGAGGGACACACACACACACACACACACGTCTAAGTGAGGGAAATAACTGATGGGCGATACTTCAACTTCTTGTGTGGAGTGTGAAGTCTGACCCTGACAAGTTCACAAGAACAGTCTACAGGCCGATCTCTGACACCTAAGCAACCAGACTGCACACACACAGGGAGGAGGAACACAGATAAAAGCAAGAGGTGACGAGGAAGACTTTGATAAGAGCAGTCAGCTGATATCTGAAAGCATCTGATCTTCCATCCCAATATATCATGCAAAACTAACGAAAAAAAAAAGACCTCAGCAACAACACGGGTCTCTGAAGACATCAGTGTGATGAAGGCGGCATCTGTGGGTGTGAACACAACCTCAGGAGGGGCAGAGTGTCAGAGGGAAGGTCGTCCAGCTCCAAGCTCCACGGTCGCCTTAACGGCTTGAAGAGCACAGCTAGAGCTCTCTGGAAGGCCGAAGCTGATGGTGCTACAGTCACAACATGCTGAAAAAATGGCATCCAGATGGTGTTAGATTTCAAGTCAAAAACTGACCAGACCGAACCCCTGTCAGCCCCTGAACAACTGGGCCTCAATGTTACATCCATCATATACCAGTTCAGTGTCTACAGAGGCTCAACTCAGATTGTACAAACTCACACAGATTCCAAAGCTTAAGTATTTCCAAATGAAATATAATTCTAACATGCACATTTTTATATTTTTCGTTTTCTTCACATTAATTTCAAATTCAGTGGCATGTGTACCTAAAAACGTCACGCCAAGATGCAGCAGAAAATAATGAAGCACGTAGGAGGTACCCAGCCCACCCCGATTCACTAGGGCGTTGGCCTGAACCACCATCCTGCAGCTCGGGTCTTTACCCCAGTCTTGCACAGCAACAGCAGGAAGACTTGAATAATTCAGCACGGTCTGCCTGCGTATAACAGCCCCGTCGCGCCAGAGCCTCCCTCCGAGTGGTCAGAGACCCGCCGTACACTGCCAGGACTTGGGATGCCCCGCAGAGCCACCCTCCGCCCCCAGAGGCCGCATCCTGACACTCAGCAGGGACCTCAGAGATTCACCACAGCTTGGGTACACAACCCTCATTGTCGCGCATGTGCTTAAGTAGCTCCCATCAGGATTCAAACAGCGCTAATTTAGCTTAGCGATGAGGTCTCTCTCACGTCAATGGCGGCTTCCCTAGTTAAAGAGCAGCATGGGAAGTGCCATCGGCGGCAGGGGTCTATGTGAATTATGAGCAGAGGTGGCTATTTGGGAGTCACTTGGGCTGCTATGTGCACTCGCTACAGCTTGAGAGACATGGGGGGGAGGGGGGGCTGCTATCACAACAAAGCGTTAGTGACGCTGCTGCCAGTGGGAGAAAAATTGTGGGGCATTTTAAGCATTCGCCACTTGCGTATCCTCTCTTGGAAGATATTCAAACTGAACTGCAGATGCCTCAGAAACACTATAGACAAGATGTACAAATGATGCAAAGAGTACATTATATATGTTTCTTGTAGCCTAATTAACAGCTTTGTTGCCACACTTTTTTCCCCCCCAATGTGTATTCACTACTTGGAGAGCTCTGGTATCAGATAGTGTATCTGCTGATATGAGTACCTATGTTCAGGTATCGGAATCATGGCAGCACTGGAAAAGTGGGAAGCGGTGCACCTCCAATGATATTAAAGTGAAAGGGGCCCTAGTATTGAAATATGCATTGGCAGTTGTGTATCGGAATCAGATCGGAACTGAAGAAATGTAGATCAGCCTCTCCTTAATGAGACATACTGATGCTCTTCGCTACTTGGCTAAGGACTTCAACAAATCACACACAGGTAGGTACAGCGCACATGCAAGTTTGCAAGGATTGCACATTTGCAAATATTAACTTTAATATCAGATACAGAGCAAAAGCAACAAAAAAAAAAAAAAAATTGCTACCCAGCTGTGCGAGGAGAAAAAAAAAAAAAAAAAAAAAAAAAAAACACAGCGAAGATCAGCTATAAGAAATCGAAATATGAGTTTCTGAAAATAGCATACAACATACTGCAGACTTAATTCCCAGGGAACCCGAAACGCCATACATGAAAGTGGAAACACAGCAGTGAGGGTTGGGGGGCAGTGGGGGAATACTAATAAATGTGCATGGGTTAAGTTGCCAAGATGTGATAGAGTGTGACGAGCCAGCATGGTGTATCTGGCTTGACTACGTGTTGTTGGCATGTAGAGACGTACAACTGTTGTCTGCTGGAAGTGCCCATGCTGGCAAAACCTAACCAGTACCAGAGACACCGAGGGGAACTAACCAAAAACTGAGGGGCAAAAGAATACAAGAATGGTGACACACACACTGACAGATGACAGAACAGGCTGGTGGATTGAGGGACAGTAAATCCTTGAACAAAACGGAGCCACACAAAAATATACATGATGACTGTCCGTACTTTCACTTCATTAGGAAAGAGACAAGATTCAAGAACTAGACCAGAAGGTCACAGGTCAAAACCTCAGACTAGAACAAGCAGTCACATTTCCCTTAAAAAAAATAAGTGTCAAATATCCTAAGGGAATGAAAATAAAAGCACTACACATTTCATACAATACTATGAATGACTATTCCACTTTGGAAGCATTGCGAAATGTGATAAGCCGAAATTCAATCTGTAACATATATCCAGTTACCACAAAAACAAACAGTAAAATGTTTTGGCTGATGATGATGTATGACCTTGAGCACTACCCCCCAGGCAAAACAAAAACTCCTGAATCGACAACACAGCACCATTACAAATAAAATACATCGGGAAAAAAAATCCCGGAGGATTGCGCTGGGGGGGGGGGGGCAAAAATACGATCCCCACCATGTACCGCACGCTTCTCGAATTACCAAACCGGTCTTTACAAACAGACTAAATGGAAGCAAATTAAAAAGGTACTACTGGGGCAATTTGAGACCATGGCAAACGAGCGCCCACCCCTGTACGCGTTTACAGGATCACTTATCACAATTTCTTAACTGGAGCCTGCGCCTTTTGAGGTAAAAAAGGATTACAGAGCTATTGTCTTGTCATAAAACAGAGAAACCTTATCCTGCGTTTCAGGCGCCAAGGTAGTGTGTCTACGGCAGGGAAAGTGCTGCATGCCAGGAATAACTCGTGAATTAAGAGACACTGAAACAGATGACTGGAGTCCAGGCTCCTTGCAGGCATATGTAATATGTATAATATACGCTCATTGCAGGTGGCTGTTCTTGGCATCGGGCCCTCGGCTGCACATTTTCGCCGTTGCAGTTTATTATCATACATTTCAACAATATATGATGCCAGAAATGTCACTGAGCTAGGATGCGGGAAACTACCAAAACCAAATCGCCGCAATCACGGGGCATACCGCCGGCTCATGCGGACGAGCCCCCTCCCCATGCAAGACTCAAATCCACCCCCGGGCGGATGAAAGCATGAACCGAGCATCTAAACAGGTCACATCGGCGCGATCAAAGGCGACAGCGACGGGTGCTAGTGGGCCGACGCACGGATGGATATCGGTTATAAATATGCAATAAAATCAGCGACGGCCCGGGGTGTCACACTGATGGAAACGCACGCATGCACGGCGGGACTTCGCGGCGTGCATCTCTGTACATGCATCCCCAGGTTAAGTTACCCAGCCGCGGGAGCCCAGGACGCCGCACCCGGACGCACCTTATCCAGTTCGTCGTGCAGCTCCGACAGGGTGGGTCGTATCAGCTTCTCCCCCAGCGGCGCCGCCGTCTGCCGGTAGAAGTCGATGTTGGGGACCGCATCTATGGTGTTGTGGCCGAAGGTGCGCAGGTAGTACGTATTGGTGTGGGTGTCGTAGTAATAGTGCTGCTGGCCGCCCGTCGACGAGTGCAGGCTGCCTTCGCTCATCACCGTGTCCCCGTTCTGGAAGGCATCCGCCTGCACGGCGTCCGGCGGGCTCCCGGCGCCGCTGGGGTCCACGAAGTTCACGACCCGGAACCGGCCTTTCGCCTCCTCGCCGCCGGTCGCCGGCTCGGATCCATCGTGTGCCTTTCCGGACACGGAGGTCGCTCTGTCGCCAGCCGCCCCGCCGTCCCCGGCTGACGCGCCGGCCGCCTCCGCCACGAGATCCACCTGGAACCGGCTCTGGCTCGGCGTCGGACCGGCGGGTTTGAGCCCAGCGTCCGGGAACAGTCCTTGCCCCGGCGGAGGTTGTTCTTCATAAGGGGGAGGACTGGATGAATATGATGGCGCTGACATGGCAAATATCTACCCGGCGAATTGATACCAGCAAGAAATGAAAGACCAGCCCGTACCGCAAAGCCCCCCCCAAAAAAAGCCCCCCGGTTTCACTGCCCTCTAGGTGCTAAAGTGCCGGGAAAGGGAGCTTCGGAAAATCAGCAAAGGCGTCCCTGCCGCTCCGCCTCCCTCAGAACATGCGGGTACAAAGGGGTTACGCGGGAGCTCAGCATCCGCCGAAGGAAGCGCCTCCTCGGAGGGGGAGAAACGGCATGAAATTCAGAGCCCAAAGGTCCGAAAACGTAAGGGCGATCCCCCCCGAGCACCGCTCCTAAAAGTCGTCCGCGCCTCCTTTTCCTCCAAGAGATGTCGCCCGTAGGGATGCTTCGCTCACCGACCTTGCCGCAGCTCCTCCTTCAGCAGCAGCGCTCCCCGGACTGCTATATACACACGCCACAGAGGCGGCATCGCGGCACGGGGCGGGTCCCAGCCAGAGGTGAAATCTCGCGAGATTCCAGCATTGGGGCGGGGTGGTGATTTAAGGGCGTGCCCGTACGTATGAAATCAGACGTCGGGGGCGTGTTTTTGCCCAAAAACAGCAGTGCGCGAAATAACGAGGTGCGAATGAACCGTGCCATAACTTTTTATTGTATAGCGATAAAAAGGCTCATTAGATAGAAGCGGCGTAATGAGTTAAATAATTAGCAACTTCCCCTATGACCACATTACATGCAGAAAACAACAAAAGCCCAGCGTGCGTCTTTTATAGATTAATTATCTACAGATAAACACATTGCGACTACTTTTTCAAACACGTACCACAAGAGGGTTACCTAAAATGACTATGCTGTCTTGAGGTAGGGAATTTTTACAGCTATTGAACAAATATAAGTCTTTGAGCCTCCAGGTGGAACCAAGAGATGTGAATTTGCGCTTCAGCGTTGGCTACTTCAAGGTCTGCAACTTGTTCTCCGGCATAGAGGTTGTGTGAGTCGCACTTCTTTGGAGGTGTCGCAAAGAACCGTCTTGACAGCTTTGAAAATGCTATATCGGGCATTGATATCCAGCAGTGTTAAGAGCTCTGGCAGAAAATTTTCAAGCTGGTTCCAGAGAAAAGTCCGTTTACATTCTGCATGTTGGGATCCAAATCACTACTTGGATGATGAGCTGATATTTACACATCAATCTTACTTTTGGCCCCAGTAATGGTGGAGAATAAGCAGTGAACATTGATTTATGGAACCCAGGACTCTGGGACATCAAGGAGATGACTCTGTTCACAAAGAATATGGTTATGGGAACATCCATGCATCCTTCCATCCATCCATCCATCCATCCATCCATTTTTTAATGGCTATGGGTCATGGTATGTCTAGAGTCGATCTTAGTGAAGCTCAAGCAATGCAGAAGACAACATGGACAGGAAGCCAGTCCATCACAAGGCACACACCCATGGTCAGTGGAATTAAACAGAAAAAAATTCAGAAAACAGTCATACCGTATATACTTGTAAATATGCGCATATGTAAAAACAGCCGCCACAGGAGGCAGGCAGTAAATATAAATGTTTTGGATTAATAACATAAAAAGGAGGATTATTATTACTGGTTTTGGGATCACTAAAGACTAATATTGCACATAGATTTATTGTTTGTTGTCATTTAGTGATCTTACGGCCCAAGGGAAGAAACTGTCCTTGAGTCTGGATGTGCGTGTTTTGATGAACCTGTAGCGCCTCTCAGAGGGCAGCAGATCAAACAGGTGGTGTGCAAGATGGGCAGAGTCTCTGCGGATGTTTTGGGTTCTGGAGAGGCAGCAGGATTTGACGATGGCTTCCAGGGATGGCAGAGAGCAGCCGATGGCTTTTTGGGCAGAGTTTATAACCCTCTGGAGGGCTGTCCTGTCTGCAGATGAGCACTCGACATACCACACTGTAATGCAGTACGCCAGGACGCTTTTGATGGCAGAGCGATAGGCCGCAAGAAGCTTCTGATCCAGCATGTTTTTCCTGAGTGCTCTTAGTAAGTGCTGCTGCTGTCCCTTCTTAGCAAACTTCGAGGTGCTGGTAGACCAGGAGAGCTTCTCAGAGATGTGTGTCCCCAGGAATTTGATGGACCGGACCCTTTCCACACGGACTTCACCGATGTAAAGTGGGGAATGATCACCTCTGTGCTTCCTGAAGTCAATGATGTCTTCCTTTATGTTTGTGGTGTGTAGCACCAAGTCGTTTGTCGAGCTCCACTCTGTCAGTGGACCTCATCTCCTCCTGAGATGAGGCCGATCACTGTGATGTCACCCGCGAATCTGATGATGGTATTTGTAGGATGGGTGGAAGTGCAATCATATCATGCAAACGTTGCACTATATATAGATAATATATATAGATTAGATTTATATATAGATAATATATGTAGATAATATATATTTCTGTACAAAATTCTATATACTGTATGGACATGTATGTCTTCTGGAAAAAAAATGTGTATATATAATAAAATGGCAATGGGTCATAGTCAGATCAAGCAATTCAGAAGACAACCTGGACAGGAAGAGAGTTCATCACAAGGCACATATGGAATATATACTGAAAGCAGGAATGCTGCTCCTGTACAGTGTGATAAAAGAAAAGCGAAAAAGAAATTTTAAAAAATGACAGATAAGTCATACAAGTAAATACTTGTTTGTTTATGTAAAAACAACCGCCACTGGAGGCAGGCATAACTATAATTACTTTGGATTAATAAAATAAAAAGGATTATTATTATTGCACTGGTTCTAGTGATCACTAAAGACTAATATCGCACACATGGTTTATTCTTCGTTGTTATTTACTGATCTTATGGCCCAAGGGAAGAAACTGTCCTTGAGTTCAGTGCAATAAAATACATATATTTATTGCCCTTTAAATGTAACTCAGCAAATGGGAAAACTCGATTAATGGTCCATTATTATGAATAAGGCACTCAAGATACTTAGAATCAGACGTGAAGCTTTGAGTTACATGCTATGGTTTTCAAAGATGAGTTCTGAGCAAAGCCAGCTACAAGCCTCATGGGCGTAATTCCAATCATGTCATTCACCTTTCTGCATATATCCCAAGGCCTCAGTCACAATGAAGGGAACAGCACAGGAGCAGCAAGTCTGATTTTTTTATTTTGTAAGTCTACTTTCATCCCATATATGGAAAAAAATCTCTCTTACTAACCATAATATCAAATAAGAATAGTATATAATCTAAATATGCCAGTGACAATGATATAAGGGTTGTTACATAAACTCCAGACAACTTTCTTCCTCTGTTATTTTAACATGGTTTTATTACATTTTCTGTTTTTCTTCTGCCTTTCGCTTCCCTGAAGGTCGCTTCTTCAGTAAGATGGAGCATGTTAGTGTTTCAGCTTTAGCCCCGGACCAGACAATGCGGAAAAGTAAAGTAACACGAGCTGTGGAAATGATATCGCGCAGTATTATGATGGTTAATCTATAGCTTCTAAAAAACAAAAGGATACACAGCTAAATACATTTATGTCTCTGCCTGAAGTCATTAGTTTCTCAGAAACCGAAGGCAGCAACCAAATATTTACAAAGTTGCAGCAGCGTGTTCAGTCCGGAGAGAATGAATATTCTCAATAAAACACAATGAAACTGCAGTTTAAATACGTGAAAATAACCGAAATGACTGATTGATGCCATTTCATAGTTAAACTTTATGTAACAAATATAAAAAATAAAAAGTCTGGTGAATATTTTTTAAAATGTCCCCCCTCCTGGATAAAAGGTTTAATTTTTATAAATTAAAACACAAGACTGTGCTTAACTCATGGAAACCGTTTACCTACCAATGCATTAACATTTATTCATTATTATCCCGTTCAGTACAATTTCAAGTTCAAAGCTTAAAATCAGAAATAGCTACACTACATGGATGAATATTAATTCATTTGAATGGCTCCTTTGTTTGGAAAAAATTGTATTAGTCATTGACAAATAAGGGTCCGAAAGCCATTTAGAAACACTGCACATTTTGTTAAAGGTGAAAAGCTACTACAAATCCACACATCTGTCATAAAACTACAGTTTACTCGAAAAAACAGAACCAGGCTGTAAATCCAGCTAAAAGTGAGTATTGAAGGTAAAATACAACCATCTGATGACATTTTAGCCTGTTAAGGGGAACGTGCACATAAACCGGGGTAATTTCAGGGTGTCAGTTGGCATACATCTCAGTGATGAAAGCTAGATGTTCTGTTTATTTTATTGCAGGCCTTCAAAAAAAGAAAAAAAAAGAAGGTCTAATTCCTTTGGCTCAGAATGGTGCGTCAAGGACCCTCCTGTCACCCCCCTGTCATATACTGTGAAAGTCATTCGCACATCGAGATCACTGTTCTCAGCTTGTCTCAAGTATACGAGGGAATCGGCCATTTTCTTCACACCTAAACATCTGAGCCAAAGCAAAACTTCGTAGCTCTGCCCGAGACGTCCTCCGACGTTTCCGTGACGAATGCTTTCTGCTTGTGTGTGTGTTTTTGCCCCTGATAACTACACCTCCTCCTCCTCCCACACACACATACACACACACACACACACATATTCTCCAGCGTGGTGTGATCGCCCGGCCCCTCAAACCCTCCACCCCACACCCTCCAGTGCAGTGTGATTGCCCGCCCTTTAGACCCCTCACCCCCACACACACACACACCCCAGCGCAGTGTGATTGTATGAGAAATATAAAAAATAAAAAGTCTGGTGAATATTTTATAAAATGTCCCCCCTCCTGGATAAAAGGTTTAATTTTTGTAAATTAAAACACAAGACTGTGCTTAACTCATGGAAACCCTTTACCTACCAATGCATTAACATTTATTCATTATTATCCTGTTCAGTACAATTTCAAGTTCAGCGCTGATAACTAAGTATGGTTGGTATCGTTTGAAAAATTTGCATCTATGCCGTAACTTGTGTTCGCTCGTCTCTACGTCCAGGCAACCTGTTGCTCAAAGCTCCAGCCATGAAACGTCTTTTGAGGTGCCTCTGGGATGAAGAAGGTGGGTGGGGTGGGGGTTCGCAAGCCGAGGTGTTTGTGGGACGGTTACAGGGAGCATTTACAAAGCTTCTCTGCCGGGAGGTCAAAGGTCACTCCCAGCAGGATTCTTTCCCCACAGTAAATCTTCTCAAAAGTCAGAGGAAATGAAAAAAGATCCTTCGCTGCAGTTATTTACAAGATATGTTATTGCTGTGCTCTGACATTTCGCTAATAAACATTTAACTAGCTAGCACCATGGATTGTAAGATGTTTTTTTTTTAATCCCTGGCACATAAAGCTAAAGAACAGAACTGTTAGAAAACTCCTCATCACCGGCATCCTAACGTCCTTCAGGTAGCACAGACAACCAGACAAGGTTAAGACTTGACATTATGTCAGAGGCCTCTGAAATAGAGGCCTACCTCCCAACTCACAGGAGGGAGCAAAAACATGGACTGTCTGGGGGTCCCTGAGGACTGGGTTGGGAAACGCTGCACCAAGTAATAAAAGGTTCTGCTCTATGTTCTTACAGTCACTGTATTATAAACACAGCTCATGATAGTTCATGAAAACAAGAAGGTAGTGAGCGTAAGGTAATTGATGTAATAAATGGATGGCTGGCCAGCCTTCTTGTATCTTCCTTCTCACGCAAAAGTGCCAAGTGCTTTTGAAGTGTCAGGTCCTTCACACATTTAGTGAAAAAAATTCATCATCCAGTTTTAAGTGAACTAAATAGCTCTCATCTTTGTTTCCTGTAGCTATCATTTTTCTTGTATTGTGAGGCAGATAAGTGCGGACTTTATCTGTCGAATTTGTCAAGCCTCCATACATTCTGTCACGCAGCTTATGGTTCTCCGAGGTAAACCAACAGCATAATGTGTGTTACACCACAGGAGATCTCTTACACAGCACTAATACATGCTTTAATGCAGTGTTTCCCAATCCGGTACTCGGGGACCCACAGACAGTCCACATTTTTGCTCCCTCCCAGCTCTGGCAGGGAGTTCCGAGGGAGCAAAAACACGGACTGGCTATGGGTCCCCAAGGATCGGATTGGGAAACACTGCTCAATTACATACAAGAGAAATGTTGGGATGTCTGATCACCCGATAGCCTGTTACTTTAGAAAGTGCATGACCATCATAAACTCCACACAGAGCAAACCAAGGCTTGAGAAGAACTTGCAAAGAGTTGAGTGTGACCACAATACTGTTGCCCATCAAGTGACACTGTTGTCCCACGGAGTCAAAATCTGTTTGCTGCATTCTTCTGAAAACGTTTAACTCTCTGCTAATAAAGGCTTCAACTCACAAACATACTTAAAGCCTACATTTTGTATCCAGGGTAACCACGTGTCATTATGATACATGCCTCAAGGTCCATTTGTTTCAGGATAACTTATGTCAGCTGTTAAGATCACTTATTACACCAATAATCAGATGTCAAGTAACTATTTGCTCCACCTGAATGCTCTCAGGGTGTTTGAGCACTTCCTAAGAAACCAGTTCATGGTCCATGACTAAGGAGAACCAGTGTTGCTATAGAGGGCTGGTGCCTTTGAGATTCCTCTGCCAATTCAGTTAAACTTTAACTTTGTGAATGACCAATCAGCAAAGCTTCGCCCATGCTCCTGGGAGTCCACACACGAGCAAGCCTGGTGACTGGGATCAGGATTCCTGTAGATTATCCCCCAGTCAGCCGTCCTCTGAGTATAGCCTTATGTGATTTTCGGCATTAACTGCTGCACATTGTCTTGGATCTCCTTTATGGGTGCATAATTCTCTCTGTCTACATAATCAGGCTATTAACCGACAATATCTGCTCCCTTGTTCGCCTCTTATGATCAGCAGGACCCAAGCATATGACCTACACCATTATCAGCACGACTGAAACCACGATCTGAGGGACACTCATACATTCCTCACAGCTGTACTTGTGATCTGTGATTTGTATATTAACAAGTTTTATCTCGCTGGGGAATTCTTTCTGAGGAATAATTTTCAGATTTCCCAGCAGCATGCTCTGCAACAAAGACAATATATTAAATAAAGTTGTTTACTTGCTTGATCAAGCAAGTAACTTTAATTAGTTAGTTAATTAACAAGATGGCAACTAGATGGGGTGGGGGCCTGCATATAT